>BGPT01002963.1:16531-37908 GCA_003297045.1 Symbiodinium sp. clade C Y103
TGCTAGGATTCTAAGGGGAAAGGGTGTGCAGAAGAAGAAGTTGAACATGTTCACTGCTGGAAGCTCAACAAGCGCAACTTTTGTCCTACCAGTGTATATTCAAATAGTATGGATTGATTGGCGGCTCGCAGATATTTGCGGACTTGCCCATCCCTGTGGCGCCGAAGTTGGAGAAACTCCCATTTTTTTCGCATCCAAAACGACAGAACAATGAAATGTGCTAAAAATGGTGAGAAATTGCGAGTTGCTATCTTTTTGGAGATATTTTTCATATATTAGTACAGTGGAATCATCCAAGTGACATCTTTGTTTCTTGATTGCTCGGACTTTTCTGGATTCACTGGGATAGCCCCAGCGACCTGGGACATGCTGGGTGTCCAGTTGAGGCCAAAAGCAGAAGAGGCTGGGCCATTTTTTGGAGACAGGGTCTGGCTATGTCTGGCTTATACTGCCGATGTTTCCTTTTTTTTGAGAGGGAGAATGAGGTATTCCCATAATTTTCCCATAATTTGTCCCATAATTTTCCTATAATATTTCCCCCAATTTTTCTAAATCAGTGGATTTCGTTTTTTTTCCAAAAATAATTTTCAGACGCACCATAAATCGACTGGGAGGATCATCACACCGAATTGAGTCAGTGGTTTAAAATCCGCCTAGTTCGGTAAGTCCCCGATTTGTGGGGTTGTCCCGTTTATGGGTTGTAGCTGTGGTTACTAACCAGTTAGTTGGGGGTTTCCTAAAATGGAGGTACCCAAAAATGGATGGTTTATAATGGAAAATCCTATTAAAATGGATGATTTGGGGGTACCACTATTTTAGGAAACCTCAAAAATAAATTGGATGAAATTGGCCCGATTCCACAGCCCAGGAGTCCGAAAATGGGGTTGCCAGCACGAATTTGGCAGAATGATTTTTTGCCGACACTTGAGACCCAGCGACATGCAAATGCTGGTTATATTCATTTCAGCATTCCATTGTTTTATATCCCAATTTGGATCATGATCCATGCCCATTTCACCAGCATCAGCTGGATGTAGCATGGTGCAACCAGTGATTTTTGTGATATACAGGACTCCATGGGTCAGAGTCACCTGAGTCCAAGAAGTTGTAGCCATTTGAGCGCCACTTGAGCCATGACAAAGGTTACCTGGCTTAATTATCATATTATGAATTGTGAATTGTGAACATGGATTTGTGAAATTTGCCCCCATCCCTAGCTTATGAAATGAATTGTGGATTATGAACAAAGCCACAAGAATGGATGTTTATTTACTAACCAACTCGTATTTCATGGGATGGGAAACCGGGGGCTATCATCCCACGGGGTGGCCAATAGGACCTATCAATACCCATGGGCGCGTGGACCATCCATTTTTTTGGGTCAGGTATGTTTGTCTTACCCTCTGGTAAAGTAACACAACTATGGAACATCACCATGTTTGGTAAATCAACGAACTATAGATGGACATGTTCAATAGCAAACTGTTAAATTACCAGAGGCTAATTTGCTGCCATTGGTGATGACCACTTCTGATTCGATCTCTCATCCCAAGTCGACCCGCCGAGAAAATATGCTCCGTGGTTGGAAAATCCATCATTTCGTTGGATCATTTTCCCAGCTAGAAACCTCCATTTATAGATAGTTTTCCTATTAAAACCTCAATTTCTAGAGGATTTTCCATTGCCATGTTGATGACCAGCGGGTATTGTCACCACCATTGGGGACCTCAGCCTTTGGCTCAGGTGGATGAGCGTCCGCCCTGGTCGGCACATGTGATTGGCTTCTCGGCCGATTGTTGTTGGGCTCTACGAAGTAATGTGCCTGGGATGTAGATTTTTTTTTCCCAGTCATGGTGAATGGGATGGTTTTATGGCAGGTGTACCACCTGAATCTTAGGTAATGGTTGTTAATGGCGAATCCTCACATTTCCATGTTTCTAAAAGCCATTAAAAAGCCCAAAAATCCTGCTGATCTTAGATTGAAATGAAACGAAGTTTCCACCGTGTTTGTTGTTTTGAGGTCAGAAGTTGGAACATTCGGGACAGTACCTGGGCTGCAGCGGCCATCCGTGGCCTAGCCATGAAGGTTGCTGTGGGAGAATCATCGAAGTATTGCTGGGAAATTTTCCATGGAATTTTCCGTGGAACTGGGTACATTTAAGAAATCTTCAGGAGATATTTCTAAGTGGGCATTGCACAGGGACTAATCTTGAAATTGAGTGGGCAATTGAATGTAATTGATATGGAATTTTGTGCACGTAGTCGCGTTTATGACATGGGGATACAAGATGATACAAGGGGATTGGGGCTCTTTGCCCAAAAAATTCCATGTTGAAAGTCTATTGGCATGATTGGGGTGGGTGACAGTGGTTACAGTATATAATGCGTATGAAGAACAAGATGATTGATGGTGCAAATCCCAGTCGGTGATGCCCGGACAAAAAGGATGACATCAAAACTGTATCCCAACTATTGGCTAAATTGCATCCAGTGTTTTGATGTTAAAACTTGGATTTGCATTGGTGGTTTCAAACATTAAAAAAACAGATGCTGCTCCTATATAGGATGATCGCAACTCCCTGATCACTGCAGGTGCTTCATCCTTCATGAGGTCTTTGGAGCAGGTCCTACCGGTGAAAGGCGCCGCGGGAACTTCGGTTGAAAACGGGTTTTGGTTGAGGGGGAACGTCCTCCCAAACCACCGGAGGGGGTATTGGGAACTCAAAGTTGAAAATCTGCTTGGCATTGAAGGTGGGTTTGACCATTTCTAGGGGGGACATAGCAGATACCCTCTGGTAAACTAACATAGCTATTGAAAATGGCCATTTATAGCGGATTTTCCCATTAAAAATGGTGCTTTTCCATAGTTATGTTAGTTTGCCAGAGGGTAGATGATGTGATGGGACTGCAGGATCGGAGATCATCTACTGAGAATCTTCTGACACGGATTATCCTAGCCATGGCACCGTGGGTAACCAAAAAATGGAGACAGTCAGGACCCACCACGAATCATTTCGCAGGACATGACACCCAGACGGATTCTCTGCAACATTTGCCACATTTGGGTCCAAAGCTTTAGTATACCGGGGTATACAGTATACCCCCAAATTCCAATTGCACCCTGCGGCAAACTTCTGTAGTAGATGCGGAACACCCACCATGAATGTAGACTAATGTAGATCATTTTCCGAACGGGCATAGGATTTCCATATCTACATCACATTCATTTATCCCCAGTAACAGAGATTTTTTTCTTAACCACGTTTTTGACATGTTTTAAACGACTGGATTGCAGGGCTACCAGGGGTCCTCCATTTTTCCAAAACCCCTATGAGGACCGAAAGCAACGCGCCACGCGGGGGTGCTCAGCTGGGGCTGGTTTTTTCCAAACATTTGGGGGGTTCCATAAACAGGGATACCCCACAATCCCACAACGGATGCTTTATATGTAATGGAATGTAATGGAAAATCCGAAAAAAAACATTGGTTGTATTTGTTTTCCCTATACTGCCTATACTTCTTAACATTGCTTAAGCTATCCACTTTATGACTGTTTAAAGCCATATGTTTTCAGCTTTGAGCCACCCAGGATTTCTTGAGCAGAAATCTAAACGAAGCTGTTGGTTAAACCCGGCACGGAATGGGGGGGGTGCAGCCTGAGTTGAGGTTGCAAATGGGTAACAATGGTCAGTGGGTCCTTTTTTTTGACTATGGTGAATTCTATCCAGCCCACTTTGTTCACTGCACTTCGAGCATTTGGCAAAAAAATAGTGGATTGAACTGCCATCCCACTAGGTCAGAGTTTAGCTGACCACGAGCTGGAAGGTAACACAGTTCGGGTTGCTCAGTTTCTCCTCGCCTGTCTCGGCCAAGTTTTGGTGGTGGGTTTTTGCCAATCACAACTGGTTGTTTGCATCTTTATCAAAAATGGTGATGTTTCACTATTCAACAATGCGGTTCAATGATGTTTACCATCAGAATCGGGACTAATCGTGAAAATACTGGTGTTAACAATCAGAAACAGGGATTCAGAATCAAACATTGCAATTGTAGCGACAACGGAATTCAATGGCCCAAACAAGGGTATGCCCCAAATCCATATTCCCGATTTCCATGTCGATTTGGTTCGATTTCAAGGATGCCCCCATTTTTGACACATCCATACTATGTATCATGGATTATGAGTATGAACCAACAAAACATGGATCCACTTCCGGTTCGATATTTCCAAAACCACCAGTCGCTTTTTTTTTCACCGTCCACCAGCAGAGAACTCGTGAACGAATTTTTATACCACCATCCGATCCAACCATTCACAGCACCATCGGGCAATGTACCTGGGGGATATCCAGCACTGTAGCAGTGTTTGGTAGACCGACATGGCTTGGTTGTTTGCAATGAATGGCAAAACATTTGACACCTGGCTAACAAAGCTATTTTTGTTGCCGGAAGGTCTTATCTTTTTTAAGCGTTTATCATTCTGATGGTGAAAAGTTGATCTTCTCGGTGCTGTCTCAAATATTGGTATTTCATCTGCTGGAATTATCTAAACATTGAGGTGAGCGACAAACTTCATTTGACTTTCAGATTTTCTTGGGGCCCTGATGGCTTCGAGGATTGCGTGATTTGCCTCAGTGAACCTCGAGACACGGCCGTCTTGCCCTGCCGACACATGTGTGGGGAAGCCCGGGATGCTGTTGCAGCTACGCATATGTGCCATGAAAGTTGGGTTGTTTTCACATGAAAGGGGATGGTCAATGGTCATCTCAATGATTTATATTTATACCCATTTACCATCGACCATCCCGCTGTATTTGTTTACCCATTATGGAAGGATGATGCGGTCAAGGGTCATCCTGGAAATCAGTATGGATTTTGTTCATTCCTTTTGAATACACTTATTTGATGTTTTATGTATCATAAACCATAATTATTGGAGTTATGTTCACCAACTTAGCATAACTTAGCTATCGAACGGGGGCCCCAATATTGTACGGATTTATGATGATCTATATTAGCCCATGATGTTCCGTTTCCTGGGACGGATGACGTGGCAATGTCCCAACATCGGTTTGGGCCCCCAAACCTTATGATTCTTAAGGTTTATAACACCATCTAACTATAGAGATAATTCCATAATTATTTTCCCTGTATTTCCCACATGTAGCGAACTGTTCCCCAACTTCACTGTCCAACGGGGGCCTGACTCTGCAAAATCCTTTGAACCCCAAAATCCATGGGCACAAGTGGATCCGAATCCGAGAGTCCAAGGTTTCTGCAGCTACTGTGCTGGCATCGTGAGGCACAGACAATCTGTGGCGCTCCACTTCGATGATTTTCCATGGAAAGTGGGCAGAAGTACTGGAAATCATGTTAACGCATTGCGTCTTTGATGTTGGCTCCTGCTTAAAACAGTGCAGTTCTTTCACCTGAGAGGGGTCTAAGCATTTTGGTCCCTGGATTCTTCGCAGCAGGCTCCAGTGTGATCGCTGTCCAGTGTGTCGGCAAAAAGTACAGAGTTTGTTGCAGTTCAAACGCGAGGCGGGCCAATTGATTATAGGGACGGACTTTGGTACCCCCCAAAATGGTGGGTTAATACTACCACACATTGGTGTCTTCCAATAGGTTGGATGGACTTGACAGATTAAGTGGTTGCTATCATATTTGAACATATGCATCAAATATAAATGATATGTATACATATATAATATATATATATATATGAGGGCTCATGTATATATATATATACATATCATACACATATATATATATATATATCATACGTATATATATATATATATCATATATATATATATCATATATATATATATATATCATACATATATATATATATATCATACATATATATATATATATATCATATATATATATATCATATATATATATATATCATATATATATATATTTATCATATATATATATATCATATCACATATATATATATATATCATACATACATCACATGTACATTATATAATTATATATATATATATATAGACACCATGTATAGTTACTATAGTTACTTTATAGTTATATATATATAATATGTTTTAATCGCTATAAATGCAAAGGTTAGCCAGATTATGAACAAAGTTAGGCCATTGGGGCTCCAGCTTGTAGCAGGAACTTCAGCCAATTCAACCGGAAGCTCCCAAGCCAGAGGCTGGATTGGCGAAGATTTTCGGATTTCTGAAATGTGGACCAAGAGAATCTGCAGGGAAAGTCACAGTTTTTCTGTCGGATTCTGGAATTCCGGCCTTTCATAGAGTGATGTACCTCTGCGGCTTAGTGTTATTAGTTGGCTGATGTTGGCTTATTTGGGCATCGCCCCTGCCCTTGGATAGTTGTCATATTCTGCCAATACCGATGATCCTGCAATGGTCTTGTCACTATTGAAACCATCGTTCTTGGCGCTAAATCACAGTCTCTATTTACAATCCCATCCACGGAGTATTGAACACCTTGCAGGTCCCTGAAATGAATAGATCCAATACATTCCACCAGTATTTTTCCTTGGGAATTTAGTACGAACCGGGGATGGGATTACTTGCAACAACGCAGCTAAGTAGCTAAGTCCGCTATGTGGAGATCCAAGAAACTGGGACAACCAATCAGCTAAATTAGCAAAAAAGGGATGATTCAATATGGTCGCGAACAAATTCATGAAACATTATCTTGCCAGAGTTTTGGTATATAGGATTTTAGTGGATTCTTCTCTTCAATCTTTTTTAGGGTTGCTTTATGTTAACCATTAATTACATCATATAAACTCATATCCCTGCAGATCCCTGTCAAAAAAACATTTTGGCTGTGTATTTTATCTCCCTCATTCCCAGATCTTTTCCGTGGCAATGTCACGAGGCTCCCATCTGCGCGCACTAATGAGCCACATGCCCCGAAAATTGCGGGCTCTGCGCACGGGCGTGGGATGTGGAGAATGGGAAACTCGTGGGAAACCCGTGGAGATACCCTCTGGTAAACTAACGAACTGTAGGAACCAGGTAGGAACCACGTAGGAACCAATTCAAAACCAATTTGGAACCAAATGGAACCAGTTTGTGCGTGGAAGAGCTTGGAGATGGATTTTCGTTTGTTTTTGTGTTTTTGTGGTGTTTCTGATCTGGTTGACCCATATCTTATGAACATGATGCTGGTAGGTGATGGCCGTCAAACATGGCTTCAATGGTTCGTTTCGAAGACCTTGGTTGATTAGCTCAATGGAGATGTAACCATCGGGTTTAATCATCATTTTGCACTTCGAAGATCATGCCAATTCTGCTTGCCCTAAAATACCTGAATATTCTAGATACACCTCTATCTAATCGCCGTGTATGTTCGTGATATAGTTTCTATCTATGTATGCGTAAATGTATGGCATCTTTATGTATATTGACTATACAGATATATGTATACAAGTGCACATACATTTGTTTCGTTACTCGTTTCTTGCCTTGGCTGAAGCGACCGTTCCCACGCAGGTGGTTGGAGCTTCGTACAAACGGCACTACCTTTTTCTCCTGGAGCCCCAAGAGGCTAAAGCTGATCTGGGAAAGAAAAAAACGAATTGAGGCAAGATATTTACCATTCAAAGTGGGGATATCAATGGAATGACTAGTGGGAGATTGATATTATCAATGAATAAATGGGATATATACCCAACTTGATGTATAATGGGATATATACCCAACTTGATGTATACTAATATCACTATGATATAGGTGGGGTTACCCATTCAAGATCGGGATTTAAATATACACATTGGGATTTGGTGTTATAGGAAGGGGGGAATGGGTTAGTAATGGTATAAATACATGTATATCACATACAACAAACTTCATTTACAACCACGTCACTATTAGTAGGTTTAAGAAAAATATCACTATGGTACTTGGTTGTATCAAGGTAATGACAACCTACAGCTCTTCTTTGTTTTCATGGGATAAAACTGGATGGATGATAGCCAACTGATAGCCATACACGTTGGCTTTTGGTGTTGTTGGGTGGAAATTGACCCAACTCAGCACACGGTGATACCCCCCAGCTATGTTCGTTGGTTTGTAACCCACGTCGCGGAGGAATGATTCTCGTGAATTTCTCAAATGATGGAATCGGGTAGCCCGTTCTTGGACAAACCATTCTGGGGATGCGTCAAGACCTATGATCTTGGGGATGAACGTCCATAGCTAGCAACCATTTTCTATCTACCCTCTGGTAAACTAACATAGCTATTGAAAATGGCTATTTATAGTGGATTTTCCCATTAAAAATGGTGATTTTCCATAGTTGTGTTAGTTTACCAGAGGGTATTCCTATTCAACTGCTGTGAAAACCAGGGTATCAGTGTTTTGATTCGTACCCGCCCAAAGAACCTCACGACCGACCAAGTGTCCTCACATCAGTACGTCTGTTTGGTGACAAATTCTGGGTAAATCAGTGACGGAGAGCCCGCCCAAAGATCATTTTGCATCAGGATATTTTGGATGTTATATCATTGCTGTTGTGATGATTACACATGATTACTATCATCATTTCTATTTTTCTTACTGTTAAGATACGACTACTAGATCATGTTATCCTAATGATCCTCATTACTATACTATATCTATATATAATATTATATACATACTACTATCATTACAGCACTATTAGATTTATGTCCTCATTCTTATCATTTGCCCAGAACATTGGGCTCCCACTGGGTTCGCGCAACGTGCCAGGGCACCGCTTTCATTTGCCTCTCCCCTGAGCGGCTTTGTAAGGCGCTCTGATACGTAGAATTCGCCACGATGTGGAGCCCCTTTCTTTTAAAAAGGGTGACATGGTGATTTATCCCATGAACAGAATACGGAAAATGGTGCTTTAACTCAGAAACATGGGGATTTTGGTAGCTGAGTTGTGATAGCTAAGTTGGTTTGGTTCACAACAACTGTTGGGTTTATTCTTGGGATATATCACATCGAACTAGTTGGATGGGGTGACATTCAATAGCTGTGTTAAAGGGAGGGGAACTAATACCATTGGAACTGTTGATTTAAGATGATTCAAGCATAACACATGGGGATCACATAAATGAGATATTAACGTGATGTAGAACCAAGTTGATATATGTGGGTTAACGTGTGAAAGATGGGGATACCATGGTTTTTCCCTAGCCCGCAATTTAGCCATGTTGAAAGGGAACCATGGTGATCAACCAATGGATTCTCTGGAGACGCTATTTTTGTGGCGATGTTTCAGCAGCCATGGAGGATTTACCATGACCAATCTGTCAGATAGGACTGTTACCAGGAGGGTCCAGCTGCTCGATGGCTTTTGGGTTGTGGCAGAGTCATGGAAGTCCTTCTCTCACAGGTTGGTTGATTTATATTGATTAATTTTGATTTTGTGGGGTCCCCCCAACAATCAGTAGGTAATATATTTGTTCAATACGTTAAACCGAGCCTTCTCTTTTTTCCAAGAGGACACTATTGATCCCAACTCTCCTAGTTAGCCAACTTATGGCGTTTTTGTATTGGCAAAATCATCCCAGTAAGAGAACCCTAGACCTTCCATTTCGATATGGTAAATCCCATAGATTTATGGTTGCTTTGAGGTTTTCTCTACCCACCCACACAAGTGAGCACAGAAAAACTATTCAAGGCTGCCGAAAAACTCATGTGACGCGTGCACCTGAAGGGCTGTGCACATCCTTTCACCATGGTACCCTCTGGTAAACTAACATAACTATGGAAAATCACCATTTTTAATGGGAAAATCAACTATAAATAGCCATTTTCAATAGCTTTCTGTATGTTTACCAGAGGGTAACTCCCACTATTTCATCGCCAGGTTCGAGGGAGAGATGTTTGGACAGAGGCCAATGGGATGATGGGACAGAGGTTTCGGTCCCCAGGTCCTGGAAGATCTGCGTTTGAAACAGCCGGCAACTTCACACATGGGATTTTCCATGGGATTTTCTAATGTTTGACAATGATGTTTGATCAGCCAGAGGTAGCCTAGCAAGTAGGGAAAAAACATTTGTGTGCAACTGGGATTCGTGTAATCTTTCACTACACATCAGATCATATACGAGCGATGCAGAAGGCCTGTTCATAGCAGATGTGGGATGCGTGAAGGCACAGTCAATCCGTTGGTTGCTCACTTTTGGGTTCTTTCTATCCCCATGATGAATTGGATGGGAAAACAGCCTCCTTTTTCAACGTTTACATTAGATGTGGAGTTTACCCACCATGAAAGTTAGATGATTTTCCTTTCATGAAACCAAAAATCATGGGTTTTCCACATCTTTTTGTATGTTTATCCATAGGGTCATGGAAGGTTTTTCCATTGAGGATATCACACACGCAGGCGGTTGCGGGCACTTGGCCCATAACTGAATTTCAGAAGATTGGAGAGGCGGACCCGGCAGATTCCACCGCAAGGATTCATCGGTGAAGTTTTTAAGGGAACAATTGGATGGTTTCCATAAAGTGGGGGTAACCCCAAAATGGATGGTTTGTAATGGAAAATCTAGGAACATCTTATTAAAATGGATGATTCGGGGGTACCCGCATTTTAGGAAACCCCCATGTGAGAAAACCATGAATTTCAAGTGCTTTTTACTCGTCTTTTCTGCAAAGATCAGGGCAGTTCCAGCAGATTTCCTCTTCCACCAAGTCTCGACATGATGGATCTTGCGAGCAACCTGTGGATCAGGATGATCAGATTTGATATGAAGAGCAGCGTTGTCTTGAGAACTGTTCAATGATACTCTCTGAACTAAACAAAACCAACATAGTGGAAATCACCATTGTTTAATAGGTACAGGAAATTATGGTAACTCAATGTAAATCACGTAAAATCACCATATTTTAATAGGTAAATCATGGTAACCATCTATTTCAAATGGGCCATGGTCCACGTTTCTGTGTTTCTTTTTTGCAGGAGGACCTCGAAAGGGACCTCCTTTTGAGGTGGCCGGGAAACATTCAGACTCTAACCTTTGTGGTTGATAGGTCTCTATATATGATCTTAAAATTGTTTTTTCATCAATTTTCTCATGGATTTTCTTCATGATCTATTTATAATGTCTATTGTTCTTCACGGATATGGAAAGCTTCTATAAAGATTCCCATTTTCACCAGGGCGACCCCTCAGCCACAAGCTTCAACGAGTAGCGTGGTTCGAGGCAGCGTTGCTGGCCAGCTCCGCCAAGCACAGTAGTGAAGAAGCTCAGTAGCGGGTCATGGCAACAAGAAGTATCTACAGGTACCATTCAGATTATATATATATATTATACATATATATATATATATACATGTAATCATATGCCAACAACTTGTTGAATTTGTTGCTGGATCTTTGGATCTTGTACCGAAAAGTACCATCCAAAAGAAATGACAGAGAATTTCGATGAATTTGGAAGATCCAGGAATACAAAACGGTTCTCTATTTAGATTCAGATGATCTCGAGACCATAACTGGTAAACTTTCCACAACGACACTGCTGAAGGTGAGCATCAAATGGTGGTGGACTACATCTGCAAGCGCGTTTCCCAAGTCGTTGCTGCCATACTGGGGGATGATCATCAATCCATTTGATAGGGGTTTATATACCACTATAAATGGCCATTTTCAATAGCTATGTTAGTTTACCAGAGGGTATCCATTCTGTTTGGAATTCCACTATGGGATGGATGACCATAACACTACCATATTTTGTTTTGACCATGGCACAATGATTTTATGATATTGTGTCAATATCAGGAGGAGCTCGTTCCATCCCACCCGATGATTTCCATGTTGTGAACCTCGAATTTTGTTGGTGACTTGTTTGAGTTTGGAGGGTTGGATCCCCCCAATTCATCAACATCAAATTTCGGAATTGACAACTTTCATTCAAATCCTAGATTCAGAATGTATTTCATTACAAATCCAGTAGAACTATGCCATATTCTCCTAGAGATTCTTCCATATTCAGTCCATATTCTCCCATCTCTTCTGGATTTCCATGGCGCTTTCCATGGCATCTGAGGCTTCTGGACGACATTGCCAGCCACGTGAAGGTCGTAACTTTTGGGAGATATTTTACGAACACATTTTGGAGAGAGATGAGCCATTGGATTGGTTCATGGGAAAATTTTAACCGGAAACCCATGGGATTTTCCCATCAAAGATAGAGGTTTCCGGTTTCAATTTTCCCTTAAACCAATCCAATGATATGAGCCATTGATTAAAGATACCCTGGTTGATTGGTCATAAGGCTTTATATGGGTTTTTAAGCATCAAAGATGGAGATATAACATGAAAAAAAACTGAACAATACTGGTTGATTGGGCCTTATACTACCTAAATTATTGTGGATTCTGAGAACCCACGGCAAGGAAACCTATCAATCAACTAGTATAATGAGATGGGAATTTGGAGTGGCTCATATGGGGATGGTCAAGATCTATTACCATATTAACGGGAATAGACATCCAGAAGTTCCAGCTATTTAAGGGCACCTCGGGTTTCCCCGGGTTTTCAACTCATAGTCATATATGCTTTGGAAAAAGTTATGGATATTGCAATATCCCATATATTCCATATACCAGTAATATGCTTTGGAAGATATTGTGCAAAGCATGTCTTTAATATCCCATGAATCATTCTTGTACTGAATTTGTATCCTGGCATAGCACCCCACACCAAATGGGACATAAACGGCATACATAGGATATGTCAGATATGATATATGACATATATGTGTTCCATTTGGAAAGCATGGTAAAACCCAAAAAGGGATATAAATGGGACATCAGTGGGTACATCAAGCTGGCAGATTCACTGGTGGTCCCGGATCCCTGGGGGCTTCTTAAGTAATAAGGACTCAATGGCCGACTTCACTGGCCATGTCTCGTGTGAAATCATACCATGGCTGATTTCTGATTCAGGATTTAGAATGATTTATACATATTAAATTAAATTGTATATTTATATACATACATGTGTATATTGTGTATATATATATATATATTTATACATCTCCATACATACATATACATAATTGTATAGATGGAGAGATATACAATAGAATCTGCTGGACAACGTCCATTTTCGAGAAATCGGAACAGGGCGTCGAAATCCGATGGCAGACTCCAGCTTTGAAGACCTGGTGGTGAATGGGAGTAGTTCGGAGCTATGGCTATATTTTTCTATCAATCTGGGATTCCAACCATCAAAATATGGATGGTCGCTTTACTAACATGAATCATATAATGTGATAGGGATTGATAGGGGTATGATATGGTAAATCCAATGCCATAAACACCTCAAGCCTGAGGTTTTTCTGATTTTGTTTATGCTCCTATGACTGGGAAGATGTATATGACCCACAGTCATGGTTGGTAAATGGACTGGTTTGTCATTAGGTTTACCACATTGTTTTTCCATGGGGAACCAGTTGGAGCTACGAATTGAGTTTCCCAACTGTTTTTTTTTTTTACAGTAAATCCAACCTGGACCAACATCCGCGATTCTTAACAAGCCAAGCTTAGATCCAAATCCTTTTATTTTTGCCAGCTATGAGAGCGGGATGGTCCTCCAAGTTACGGTACTTAGATGGGAGTTAGTTATCTAGTTGGTGAACGGATTGTATATATTTGGGATACAACTACAACCAGTTCTTATAATGGATTGTCATTTACTGTTATAAATGGTTTATAAACAACTTCTTAACAAGGAATCACTAATCCCATGGCCCCAAGTTCCCGTAGGTTTGCGACACGCATATCCTGAAGCTGAAGCATTTGGTGCACATCAAACAGTCGTGGGGAGCCCCAGAGGTAGCGCCGATCAAAAGAAGTGGATCATCCTGCTGATTCTGTGGATGGAAGAAATCCTGCACCAGTTGGTAGATGGTTTATCCCGTTAGAATCCCATTGTTTACAGTGTTACATAGTTGCCAATAGTTGCCAACCAGTACAGGATTTCGCAACCATCCACAGTAGTTCCATAATCGATAAATCAGCTATACAATGCGAAATCTGCGAAATCAGCTAGATGTGCATTATTGTCATTGTTACTTAACAATGATAATCATCATTACATTTATGGTTATTATCATTCTCGTTATGGTCATGATGATGATGATGATGATGGTGATGATGATGATGATGATGATGATGATGATGATGATGATGATACTATATGTATTTTGAAGTTATAGTCCTTATTTATTTTAAGATTTACCAACATCCATATCTTACGGGTTTGTACCTGCAGGAAGATGTACCAGCACTGTGGGTGCTACAATGATGGGAAACAAAATCATGATCAGCTTTGATGGGAAAACTGGCGTAGCTAGGTGAAATCCCATTAATGTATATAAATCCCATAGCATCTCAGCATCTCAAGTTTTTGTCCTTTTAAAGTTGAGATTGATTCGGGTTGAGCCACCAAACATCAAGAGGATAGGTCGAAAACTCGTTGCCAATCTCGGTGGATTTCCCATCCCTTGACCATGATACCCAATCTATCGTGATTCTAATGCAGAACAAGATCTTCTCAGCCATGAGTTTTTCGGTCCCCTTATGTCCAAACAAACCCATAACAATGAACATTGGGTCCATGAAGAGTCACTGAATCGCAGAGTGACGCATAATTCTTGGTATCCTGTTTCGCGATTGTGTTTTTATGATTTTTTGCATGCACCCTTTTTGACAGGAAACACATATCTCCGCATGATGTGATGGTCGACAAACAAACAGATCAATTAGTCATTAGTCAGACGCCATGGTTTTTCGGTCCAGGATCACTTTGACAGAGAAAAGGATCACTTACGAGTGACTTTTATACTAGTTATATGGTCCACACCTTTAGGATAGCTCCTCTTCAGACAAAATTGCCTGTGAAAGGCGAAATAAGCGGTTGACACAATCCAATTTTTGCAGGTTCCACCCGTAGGTCAAGAGGAGTTTCAAAAAACTTGAAAAATGATGTACTGTAAACCCCAGAAACCATCCCCAATGGAGGTTTACTATTGGGTAAACGACTATTTTGGATGGTTCATTCTTTCGGCAATGCATGGAATGCCAGGTACCACGCTCTTGCCAAGCAGGCACGCTACACTTGTCAAAGTCTGATTGGAAGATCATTGTGGAAAGTCATGATTCAATTGGGTCATCACAAAATATCGTTGTTGATTGGTTTATAGGGGAGAACCTACCTGGTTTATTGGGAATTATTACAACCCATAGGAATAGTTACTAGCCAACCAGTATAAGAGATGGGATAGTTCTTTTTTGCACAATTCAATTGGTTTGATGGATCATGATGTAGTCACGGATTTCCAGTCCCTGGATGTGAAATGAGGAGGAGGAGGATGACGATGACGATGAGGACGATGAAGATGAAGATGATGATGGTGATGGTGATGGTGATGATGACGACAATGAGGATCATGATCAAGATCATGATCATGATCACGATCACGACTCATCTTGAGGAAATGGATGGACATGTCATATCATTTTCGATCAAAAACATCCGTCGCTCCATTTTTCGCTCCCCCTTAAAAACCTCCAAGGGATCGTCAAAATCGGAGCCACCAGGGTCCCTCCGGTGATCCCTTCAACCTGGCCACCTTCTTTTGCGAACGCATGTGGGGAGCCGAGCTTGGCGGTCGCAGGGCCTGTTGGCGGTTGCACATGTCGTTGGGCTAGATGGGGGTGGGTCAAAACCTATTATCATCCATATTTTAGTGGGATGAACATCCATAAATCCCAGCTATAGCTTGATGTGAACAGAAGGTACCAGGGTTTTGACTTATATCCAGATGTCATTTTTTTGTTTTGCAAACGTCTTGCTATGTTTTTTTGGTCCCAACACATTAGACAATCGCAAGATGATTTTCTGTCGACCGGGGTGACTCCCCCCTCTTTTTTTTCCTTCGATCACATCTTGCTGGCTATATCCAATGAATAATGATTACGAGTACATACATGTACATATATAATATTGTATAGTATTATATAATCATATATATATATATGTCTATAAGTATCATATATTGCTGCATCCCAATGTTTGCTGTTTACATCTCCGTTTTTGTTGAATCCCCTGAGTCTTCATTAAATCAAGTCAAGCAAGCCTCGTTTATTCGGATATGATATGATCTGATATTTACCATCCCCTCTTTTTTTCACAATAAGCATTACATTACATACATATTTTGGGTAAAGATTCCACTTAGGGCCAAGTCCCCGACTTGCAGTCGACTCCCGCTGCGGCACCGCCGATGTGAGGTCGCCCACGCCAGCAGTTTGCGGTTTGCCAGCTGCAGATGCTCGAGACTTCATCAACCAAGCAGTACCTCGGTGTTATGAATAGAACCTGGGGGATCTCATGAGTTTTTGCCAACGGAAAATGGTGGTTTAATGTGACTTGATAGGGGATTTCTACGGAATGATATAGATATACCCCTCTGGTCAAACGATGTCAAATGGAGACGGTGGAAAACTGATGAACACTGACCATTTGTCGATCGTTTCTAAGGGAAACCATGTTTATTTTCTGAATCTATGGTAGTTTACCTATGGCAATGTAATGTGATGGTTGATGAAGTCGTAATCTACCACCACATATCGGATGAATTGAATTTGATCACAACCTCACATCGCGACCTCACATTGAGGTTACTGGAATGATGGGAATTGGATTGGGGCATCTCTACTACCAACTTCAGGTTGGTGATTTATGAGAATTTATCGCCAAACAGGTAGAGTTGAGTAAAATCCCTACAAAAATCGTGGCATCGTTTTTTTGGGTTGCTATGTCCTGATGTTCAGTTTCAGAAACGGCGTTGGGCCAGAGGCTTGGTTGATGTTGGGGATTTCAGCGGCAAATGTGGGTTTTATTGACCAAAAATGGGATACTCTGAGACTCTGGTTGATGAGTTGTTTAATGGGTAGTGATAGTCATTGTTCAGATTTTATGGGGATGTACCAGAGATATCACGGAGATATTTCATGTCATAGCAGGGTGTATATAGATTTTAATAAACATTGTATTGGTTAATGGGAAAATTTACAGGAAAACCCCATCTTTAATGGGAAAATCCATGGTTTCCTGTATTTTTTTTCATTAACCAATCCATTGAAATAAACTGTATGATATCAATTTTTGTTGCTTGATCAATTATGGGGATTTCAGCATCATTTACAACGACTTTCATCACCAAAAAAAATGGAATAGAACTGATACATGATGGTTCAGCGCCAAAAGAACAATTTGATATAGTTGCTGCAAAATCATTATCAAGCTATCACAAGAATGATGATTCAGTGTGAGATGGGATGACTTTTACTGCTTTTCTGGGTCAAGTTATTGGGTTCAGTAACGACGTGGAGATGGCTTCGTGATCAAAAATGGAGATTCTGCCAATGAAGATTTTGTGATTTCTACCATTTGAATTTTATGACAGTCACATCGTGTTTTTTTTTTTCGAAATCTTACCAAGCCAAAGTGGCAAAGTCGTGGGAGACCGCAGATTTTTATGGAGTTGTTTTAAGGATATTGTTTTTCCAGACGGTGACTTGAGGAAATTCAGACATTTGATCGGGATGTAAAAGGAAGAATCATGATGATTCAATTTGGCTTTTAGCTATTTACTTGTAGCTACAATAACTAGGGTTTATGGAGGATATATCTACAGTTAGATGAGGTTATACTATATAAACCAACTCAGCCATCTCAGGGTCTCCACTATGTAGGTAAAATTGCCTGCTCATTTTGGCACCATCGACATGGCCAGAGAAGAGATCAAACATGGGGAATCCGTTCTATTTTTGATGGTAAATATATGATCTATCCTCTGGTAAACTAACGGTTTGCTTTCCGAAATCACAATTCTTCATAGCTATATCAAGGAACTAAATGGCAATTTCCAATAGATAACTGGTAATTTACCAGCGGGAAGATGATTAAATAGAGGGTATACCCCAACGTGGCCATTTTAGTAGGGAACATGGTGATTTGGGTGATTTAGATTAATTTGGTTGTTTTGCCTTTTTAGGGGGGACCCTTGTAATGGCCAATCTACCAAGCGTCTTCCCTGCTCGATCTTCGATGGTCGCACTCAGGAACCTTGGGATCGCGGTTTCTATGTGTGGACACTCAGGAGATGCGAAAAAAACGTTGGGAAAATCGTCCATGAAAGGATGTAAGTGTGGGGAATAACTCTCCATGTACATCCATCTACTGCTGGTTTTCCCAGCTAGAAACATTCATTTAGTTTGGGGTTTCCCAGCTAGGCACGTTTGATTACCAGAGGGCTTAATCCTCAATTTCCATAGTTCAATCATTTCAATCCTCAATTTCCGTAGGTAAATCATGGTAAATCCTTAATTTCCCTAGGTGATTTTCTGATTTTGTTTGGGTTTTTGTATGGTTTTGTTCTTGTTCAAAGCGCAGAAATTGTAGGAAATCGGGCTTGGTACTTTCAGGACCCACCTGGATCTGGCTGGTTAGTGACGGTCAATGTCGCGAAGAGGATGACAGGATTGACAGGATGATGAACTTTGGAATTTTGGTCTATCCGGCTAGGACAGTCAACAAAACTTCCATGGATCATGATCTCAGGTGAAAGCTGTCCAACCACTTTTTGTTTCTTCATATTCGCAGGAGGTTTTTATCATCCACCATCCAAATGGGAAATTGTGAAGCATATCCCATGGATCTTGTGATTTGTTTCGGCCACTTCTACTATGAAACACCGAGACGTCACATGTCCTGATACACTTTTACCAGTGCAGAACAAGCGCCCTTTACTTGATCGATGCGCAGGTTGCTTTTTCAACAGCCCAGAACATCAACTGGCTGGTTTTTTATCGGTCAGCTCAGCTCATATCAACCATAGAACAACCATGAATGAACAAAAGTCTTGTTACATCTCAGTACAACTTGATTGCTGTTTTTTTTTTTGAGGACCTGGATAAATTTGCGAAATGAAAGGCTGCAACTTGAGATGTCCGATGGAGATTCTTACTGGTGCTCAACGTAGGGAATGGGGGAGTGATCCAATCCATAACTATTACAATGTGGGGCCCCTGTTGGATAGCTAAGTCGGTTTAGTTCGCTACAATCACTAGGGTTGATTACGTCACATCATATCATGTTTGGTGGGGTTATAAACCAAACTTGTCCTCGTGTAAACTAACAGCCTGCCATAGAAATCACCATTTTCAAGAGCTAACTCAACCATAAATCACCCATTTTCCATAGCTATGTTACCAGAGGCTACAACCCCATCTAACTATAGATATACCCCCCGCAAACGTTACATATTACCCTCTGGTTATTTAACATAGCCATGGAATAGCTGGCTAATTTTGGATGATTTTCCCAGCTATAAACCTCCATTTCTACGGGATTTTGCATGGCTATGTTAGTCATAACCAGAGGGTATATATATAATTATATATATATATAGAGCTATATAGATGGGGTCTACAACGTTTGGGCACCTCCACAGGCCGCTCCCTGCGGTGTCCTTTCCTCGCAAAGCTGCGAACTCATCGTGGCACTCCGTGGGAAACGCCTGGTGGGGGCCGGTTGAACCATGGAGAAACCATGGGAAAAACCGGGAAAAACCAGGGAAAACCATGGGAAAAAACGGCATAGATAAAACCAGGGAAAATGATGGAGAAACAACAAAACCACCATGAAGAATGAATTCCGAGTGGGGAAACACCATGGAACCACCATGGATTTCGGTAGAGTCTACTTAAATCTATTTCAAATGGTATGAAAGACACTCAAATGTCTGGGGATGTGGTATCAAAAATGCAGCCAACACCATTTTCCCCAGTCACACCGCCGTGAATGCGTGGTGCATGGTCAGGATTGTTGTATCCGTATTCAGACAAGCGGGGTTGACTGTGTAAGGGTGGCAGTTTCGTGGGACACAACTTTTGGGCGCCAGATTTCTAGTTCTTCACATTGTTGCTTGTAAATGCTGAGTACATGAAGGATTTTCGTGGTGAAAGAAATTAGAGTAGAGATGGATGACAGATCAGTTGCAGTCTCTATGGCGTTGCTTGAAGTGCCCACTCAATGTTCCAATTTTCTTTGGAAGTCAATGCGATTGACTTCGCATACTACTTGAAATTGGGTAGTTAGCCCATGAACATTTTTAAATAGATAAATATATCAAAATTTCGTACAGAACTCCCACTTGGGTCAACTCGTTTCCAAGATCAGGGCTTCAAGAGTGGTTGAAATCTACTATTCCTGGATGTGCCGAGTCGATGATTTTTTACTTTTCATTGAGAAATCCGCTGGAATTTGGTTATGATAACTATGGAAAATCACCATTTTTAATGGGAAAATCCACTATAAATTACTATAAATGGTCATTTTCAATAGCTATGTTAGTTTACCAGAGGGTATTGTTTTTGGGGTGTCCGTACACAAATCCAAGTATCGGAAACTCACAGCACAGCAGCCCGCGCGGCTTGCAGATTGCGTAGCATATTCAGGACATGCGCGGTACAGGATTACACGATTTGGTGGTCAAGAGACAGGATGCGGAAATACGACAAAGTGTTGATATCGCGCAAAATTGATCAAAATTGCATCTCCAAAACTGAGACGGCTAAATGCAAATAGAATATCTGGTGAGGAACCTAGATAGAGGGCTAGAACAAGATACCTGGACGTATCCAACCTCCATGAATGTCAAGGTTTAGGTGAGATGATGAGGTGGGATGTCTTGCTATATCAGCTATATCTCAGCTTTCCAGAGTTTATGTCTCGTTCAAGTCCAGTGAATGTGGAACTTCACACTGGAAAACTGGTGGTGAAGGACCCTGGTTCGCAACCGCAGTCCCAGTCAACTTCGAATGAATAGCAAATTCTGGCATTAAGACCATGGTAAGGACCATTAATACCCATCAATAACATTCAATTATGGTTAGTATAGGGAATCATCCCCTTTTATGGCCTTATTTCAAATTAGTGAATTATTACAATTTACCCAGATGAATACCCATCAATAACCATAACAACCTCCCGAGAAATGGCCATGGCCATGAAGCGCCCCTCCTTCGGCACGGTGGAGTGGTGCACGGTGTCGCCCTTGTCTCCGGCGACATCGGCCGGGGGGCTTAGGAGGCTTTGTGAAAGCTTGGTGCAGGTAAATCATGATAAATCATGATAAATCATCTATAAATCATCTATAAATCATCTATAAATCATCTATAAATCATCTATAAATCATCTATAAATCATCTATAAATCAGCTATAAATCATCTATAAATCATCTATAAATCATCTATAAATCATCTATAAATCATCTATAAATCATCTATAAATCATCTATAAATCATCTATAAAT
>BGPT01002963.1:43032-51861 GCA_003297045.1 Symbiodinium sp. clade C Y103
TGATGATGATGATGATGAGGATGAGGATGATGATGATGATGATGATGATGATGAGGATGAGGATGAGGATGATGATGATGATGATGATGATGATGATGATGATGATGATGATGATGATGATGCTGATGATGATGATGATGATGATGAGGAGGAGGAGGATGAAGAGGATGATGATGATTATTATTATCATTATGATGCTGATGATGACGCCGATGATACTGATGAGGATGATGATGTTCTTCATGATGATGATGATGATGATGATGATGATGATGATGATGATGATGATGATGATGTCGAGGATGACCATGGGCAGTATCATGCTTTTCATTTGCAGTTACTTATTATCATTATCCTTATAATCCAAAATGGTCATTGTCCTATGATTTGTGTATTTTCGTTGCCCAACAGTTAGTTATATCAATGAAGGCCAATATGAGGCCAACACCAAACATGGTGGTGACTTCAAGTATGGGACAATCATTGACGTACATGGAAGTTTACGGTGCCAGCTTAGTTTGGTATCCACAGAATAGTGTTTGGAATCTATAGCCAACAACACTGCATTCACTCCCTACATAAACCCTTCCCAAAAATATTGAACGCTCGCCATACCAGGTTTGGTGCCCATAATGTGGGGGTTATCAATGCTAGGGGGATGGTATTTCAAACTGCAATCTAGAACATTAATTGAAGAAATTGGGTCGAACCTTGCCCAAGAACTGGCAGGATTTGCTTCCAAACTAGAATTTGTGATTGTCCTATGGGGGTTTCCTAGTATCCAAAAACGGATGGTTTATAGTGGAAAACCCAATTAAAACGGAAGATTGTTGGGGGTACCCCCATTTAGGAAACCTCCATATCAGTATAGTCTAGTTCATTTTTTCTTGGGTCTGACCTCCTGTAAACCTCACCTTTACTGGTCTGTGGGGTTGCATCCCATTTTGTTCCTGCCTCTATATTTGATGATGACAGTTATGGCCCTTAGCAGGAAAAAGAACACTCAAATGAGGTTATAAACCAGTGATAACTGGTGGGCTTCAACGGTGAGATGCCATGTTTTTAATGGTGAGATGCCATGTTCTTTGGGCCACCGCACAGCTCCGCCAGTATGAACGCTTCCCGACCTTTGTCAGCGCAGGACCATGCGGGATGCTGGGATACCCCAAAATGGCTGCGTATGAGAAGATGAGAAACCATGATACCCTCTGGTAATTTGTTACTGTTTGCTACTGAAAATAGCCATAGAAATAGTTGATTTTCCCATTAAAAAATTGTGATTTTCCATAGTTATGTTAGTTTACCAGAGGGTAAACCCGAGGATTTAAGGGTAATCCTATTTTCAGACAAAGCGGGATCTATAGATGTTCAAGGTGTTTCCAAAGTGGTACCCCAGATTCCAACCCCAGGTTCAACCATGCGGATGACAATGTCAGGTTGTGACTGCTAGTGGCCTTGTTTTTACACAGGTTTTGGCACGTGTCCATCCAATGTCTGGTGCGTTAAACTCAACTCCGCAACTATCGAACAATGGAAAATCCACCATTTCTATATAGGGGATGTTCCATTGCCACGTTTGATTGCCGAAGGGTATATCAAATTATATCCACTTTTCCCAATTCCAAACCACTTAGTAGTACCTGACACATATTGCCGCACTGGATCAGTTTGGTGGTAACTGTTGGTCAATATTCAAGCACCATAGAGCTTAGTACCTGGGACTAGCATGAAACTCCGTTTGAGGAGTCGCGAAGCACCGTCACAAGCGGCACACGGCGCAGTGCACTACGCGGGAGTACTGTGGCTTCAAGGCTGCGAATTCAGGGACCGCAATGCCAGATGGGTCCAGGGAGCACCTCCACTTGGGGATGGTATACAACCCATTTCTGGTCAAACCGGAGATGGTTTATCGTAATGCTTACCACATCAATATGAATCCCCAATTCTCTTTGGAGATGTCTTTGGATGATCATTTTGCCAATCGAAAGCTCCATTTTTTGGTCTCAGCGCTGGATTGTGGAGATTCACCCCGAACAGTGGCTGAACCTGAAGAAATGATATATATATATATATAACTAGCCGCAACAGGGGAGATCTTTGAAAGACTTACTTACCTAAAATTGGATCTTTGACTGCAAAAAAATCACGCAAAGGGACCTTGCATTTCCCATCCAGGGGCCACCTTGGATAGTTCCATCTCCTCCCTGCAAGTGAATCATTTTTGGCTCATCCTCCAGAGATAGCTATGGAAATCCATGGTTGTTGCAAGAAAGGATCTGCAACTCCTCTATTTTTTGCACTTCGAAAAAATAGTTTAGTGGAGGGTAAACCCCGTAAACCCGTCCCCCCAATCTAGAACAAACACCCGCAAGATGCTTGAATAGGACATTTATACATACTTGGGACCATAGAATGGCTATATTTCATATGAATGGGGTACGGGATTAACAGTTAGTAAGAGTTCACATATTCCACTATATCCCATTTGGAATAATAGTTATTGTTATTATACTTATGTTACTTATATGTTATTATTATATTCCATTGACCAGTGATGATACATGTATATATATATATCGCCCATGATCACCAAACTTTTTTCCCATCGTTGGGTGAAACCTCCCAGATTCGGCGACGGATGACGTGCCAGGATTTTCGCCATTCCGGGGTACACGGGCCACATTCCCAACAAGGATATCGAGGTGCGGTAAGAATTTGTTCTTGGCCTTCCCAGTTGGTGAGGCAAGTGGTTTATAAATGTTTATAACCCATATATAACCGGGGATATCCCATTGATATAGCTGGGACATTTCATATGGTACACTAGGCCTATGGATCCACTTATAAATGGAACTGCATTCCCAAATCACATGGGTCTGAAAATGGCTTCCTCTCTGGTAATTTCACCATTTGCGAAGTGGCTTCCATAGCTACATTCAAGTTGCCCCAACATGGCCATTTTTGTCGGGAACATGGTAATTCAGCATCACATTTTGGGGTACCCCGTGTCAGACAAACCTAAATATATGCAAAAATGGACGTTTCATGAAGACTTCACATATTTCTGGATCAACCTTGGATAAGTAGTGCCGTTGTCCTAGTTTATATAGTACTTTGACCGTTGGCTATATACACAGGTAGTAATATACTAAGCTGCAAAAACCTTTTTTTGTGTGGTTACAGTATCTAAGACGGCCATGATCTCTTCAAATATTGGTTCAACCTAGGATTATTTCTTTTTTTTGTCGTTACACAGAAATAAACCAGTCAGAAACTCTAAACAGCGAAAAATCAGATGAAATAAGTAGAAGTTTCCGACAACAATCATTTGACTGTTCATTTCTTGTTGTCTGGGTTCAAGCATTTTATTGTATGTAACTGGTTTGTGTTTTCAATTATTTCTTCAAAGCAAGATCCCAATTCCGCAGAATGTTTCAGCAGGTTGGGTGAAGTTTCAAAGGATGATTCCCAAGTAGTTTCAGATTGGAAGAGTTTGGAAGACAAGATATCCAATCCTTATGACATTCCCAACAGATACCAAAAGACAGCTTGTTTAGTCACCAAAAAATGTAGTCCCAATGATAGTCCTCGATTCGTGGAGTATCCCATGTATAAATAAGTAGAGTTTTCCCCAAAAAACACACTAACCACTGACCCTCCAAGATAGCTATGGAAAGTCGCCTATTTAGTTTGATGAGTTTCTCATCGTTTTAACGGTGATTTTCCATAGCAAACTGTTGAATTATCAGCGGGGACATTCAAATTCATCCAGATTCTCTAGCTGCCATTTATTTGGGTAAAGTATAACGACCTGATTGGACCTTACCATAGATGATGGTTAGGGGAAATCATGCCCAGCCAAATCATCTCTTTTTTTTTCTAGGTCATATGACCATTTTCACGTATTTACCCTTTGGCGTGATTTTAACTTTGCTATGGAATACCATTATGTTTTCTAGGTAGATCATCGAAATTAATGGGCCATTTCCTGTATATTCAACTTCCTGAGGGTACAACTCAAGTTTTCCACCCCCAACCCCCCCACTTATAAGTTGGTTTGTAAACCCCATAAACTGTAATGATATGTACCCTCCGGTAATCAAACGTGGCGTGCTGGAAAATCCACCATTTAGTTCGATAATTTTCCCAGCTAGAAACCTCCATTTATAGAGGATTTTCCAGCAAGCCACGTTTGATGACACCAGAGGGTGCTAATCCTCAATTTCCATAGTTCGATCCTCAATTTCCCTAGTTGAATCCTCAATTTCCCTAGCTAAAATCCTCAAATTCCCTAGCTAAAATCCTTATTGGAGTTATATTCACCAGCTCTCGAAAAAAGGGGGACACCCTGACAGGTCTGTGGTGGCACCTTCACAGTGGAATCCATGGCGGCGGCAGCCATTCGAAGTAGGCTGGGGTGGGGTTGTAGCTGTGATATCGTGGGATCTATCCTGACTTCATGGATTTCGATGGATTTTTCGGATTTTCGCCAGAAAATAATTTGGGATCGGGAATGTCTACGACATTTTCTGAGCCATTTTCGATGGATTTTCGACCCAAGGATTCTTGGAAAAGTTGGGGATTTACTGTACCTACCATAGCCGGGGACATTTTGGGGAGTGTCAGCAACAAAAAACTTGCGGAATCTTGGCGACATGCCAACAATATCGAATTTCTGCAACAAATCTTATTGGAGATCCACTGTACCAACAAACGTGTTTCTTCTGACATTTGGATTTGTCTGAAAAAACATACCCCAATTTGATGGTTGAAAACATCATTTCCATAATTTTATGGCCAGAAATCGGGAGTATACCCAATTTTCAGACACATCCATATATCATCTTGTTGGTTAGTTATAATATGTTATAATCCAATTCCAATTTTGTCCCCATTATATATCTCCATGATAGTCCAGCACAGTCCGGTAATCAAACATGGCTTGCTGGAAAATCTTCCATGTAGTTCGATAATTTTCCTATAAACCTCCATTTAGTTTGGGGATTTCCCAGTGTCTTAAGTGGTTTGCTGTCACTGAGTGCAGTTTGGGGATTTCCCAGCTAGCCGCGTGTGATGACCGAAGGGGATTAACCAATATTCCATTATACCAGTATCTGAATATTTTATTATTAGTCCACAACTATTGCGCTCTACTCCATTCCATCCCATTCCATCCCATTCTATCCCATTATATCCCATTATATCCCATTCTATCCCATTCTATCCCATTCTATCCCATTCTATCCCATTCTATCCCACTATATCCCATTCTATCCCATTATATCCCATTATATCCCATTATATATATATATATATATGTATATATATATATATATCTCCCATTATACCTCTCTTATGCGTATGATATCCAGTATACCCCTATTATATGCCTATTATATCACCAATTTTGTTGGTTGAACTCCCATCTTTGTTGCACCGAAATCCCCCCAAAAGAGGCGCCTTCGCGATGAGACCAAACTGGTGGATGGCGCGGAGCTCAGGGGCTGAACTTTTGAAGGTTTCTACAAGGTGGGGAACCCCCAAAGATGGCTACCCTCCGGTAATCTAACATAGCTATGGAAAATCACCCTTTTTAATGGGAAAATCCACTATAAATCACCATTTTCAATAGCTATGTTAGATTACCAGAGAGTAAGTTGGTTTAGATCACGATTTTTTTTCTGAATTGGTTTATAGACCCCATGAATACTATGGTTTATTATAGGTATACCAGAATGTATACCATAGGTATTGGAGTGAACTGAACTCACAGCTATTGAACCGGGGGGGTAATACTGTTCAATATCTTGGGGATTTTCATCATTCGCTATGGGAATCTCCACTAACCAAGCAGTTTTTTTGGAACGACGGAAGGTGGGGACGCCCATCCATGCATCTTGGCTTGTTCGTTGTTGAACCCGGATGTGGCCTTGTCTTAAAAACCTTTTTTTTGGAGGGCCCCAGCGGTTGATCATGACTTTCCACAAAATGTAATGTAAATGCCCAATTCAAGAACAAAGCATATTGTTGGTTACCCTCTGGTAAACCAACATAACTATGGGACATCACCATCTTTAATGGGAAAATCCACTATTTCTATGGCCATTTTCAATAGCTACGTTTAATTACCAGAGGGTATATGTCCCACTACATCCCACTACATTTCCTTTCCTTTCCCCAATGGTTTGTTGAATCCCCTATGATTTCATGGCCTTAACTATTCCAGTACTGAATCCCCAGTTTCGTCGGTGATATTGTCAGTTACGTCTCGTATCAAACATATCATTCTACCCCCATGAAATGGTTGGTTTGTCCCCCTATGAAAATCACCCGATTGGTCATACCCAACGATCCCAAATTTTTAGGCCTCCATTCATCCCCATTAATCCCAATAGTAGGGTAATATAGGGTAAATCCACATTTTGATAGCACAGGTTTTGGAAAGGTAAAATAGGGATATGATCCCAGTTGGTTAAGTTGTCATAGATAGGGATCAATCTCCAATTATCCACAATTTTATAGGTCAAGCCCATTGACGTAGCAAATGCAATAATAAACCATCCCATTAACCAATCATAACTGGGGTGTCATTTTACATCATCCAATACAGGGGTCTAGGATGTTTTACTATTGGGCTTAGCACATTACTGTAACGGCCACGAATGCCTAGTTTCATGTTGCTTATATCCCCACATATCCCCACCGGCAGTGGCCTACTTAGAGGATCATCCCACGGATCGCATTTGTGGTTAATAGGCCTAGTTAATAAGTCCCTTCTGTAAGTGGACTTATCTCATTGATACATGGATTATAAGTATTGTTCCTAACCAGCTGCTAAGTAAAATCCATCATTTTAATCATTTTTTAAGACTTTTAACGGATTTTTTCCCGTTGAACCCAGAATTCCTAGGGGATTTTCCCCATTGAAACCGGAGAATCTTCCCAGCCACGTCGACACCTCCCGCGTCTCGGCTTCAGCCCGGCTGGGAGGTCGAACCCATTCTCCCCGCTTTGCTGCTCAGCTGGGAGCACACAGTGAGCTTTTGAGGACGGGGCAAAATTGGTGCTTTACCCTCTGGTCAACTAACAGTTTGCTATAGAAAAATGGCCATTTAAATAGTGGATTTTCCCGTAAAAAAATCCATAGCTATGTTAGTTTACCAGAGGGTAACCAAGCCATCTGGGGATGGGTCAAAACCTATGAATTCATCAATGTTAGTGGGATGAACATCCATAAATCCCAGCTATGACTTGGGGTGAACAGAAGGTACCAGGGTTTCGACTCATAGCCATATGGATGGAAGAAATCCGAATGACCGATTGGTAGATGGTTTGTCCTATGATAATCCCAATATTTACAGTGTTGAAACTAGTTGCCAATAGTTGCCAACTGGTGCAGGATTTCTTCCATCTACAGTAAAATGGTGATCTTCTGAGATAAAGGTGCAAAGTCTTAGGGACATTCATCCGTATCTAAACTTATTTTATTCATGTTTATTCATGTTTTTACAACGATATTGGCAATACTGTACCCAAATATTCTCGTGGATATCTCGCCATAGAATGCTAGTGTGAATCCACAGCAATCAAAAAGGGGTCCCTGTGAGGAAATCGCCTAGGTTGACCGTGCGATGACACAAGGCCACCAAATGACGTTTAGAGATGATGTTCTGGATAGAGTTGTGCGGATTAGCCGGCCGTGTTTGAACATCGGAGCGTATATAGATGTATGCAGAATATACAACTTATACAATGTACAGTATACAGATGTATATAGAATATCACTGGAAAATACTGGCCTATTTGCGTGGGCCCGCCACTAACCACTGTGAAATCAACAGCATTGAAGTTTGATCCAGCCTTTCAGAACAGCTCTCAATTTGCGCTCGACTCCGAGAGAAATGAGAGAAGCGCGCCCCAAGGTTTGGACCCACATGGAAGAACATGGATATGGAGGTTTCCATAAATGGGGGTACCCCAAAATGGATGGCTTATAGTGGAAAATCCTATTAAAATGGATGATTTGGGGGTACCCCCATTTTAGGAAACCACCATATGAATCAAATTTCAAGACACTTGGGTTTTAGTATCGAATCATCCCTAATCGCATCACATTACCTAATTTCTTAGATATATCGTAGCACCATTTGTTGACGTGCTATCTCCAACATTTGTAGGCTTCGTCCAGGCTTCGTCACCGACGCTTGACTCATCCGCAGAAAAAGGACTGAGTCCAGGGTGTTTCAACCACACTTTTTCTCAGTCCCCTGTCGGTCAACGAGGAGCTACAAGCCCTGGGCAAGGCAAGCTGCTGGAGTGTCGCACAGCTTCGAGCGTCTCCTGGTAAGCAAGCTGCGGCTGTGCTGATGGGGAGATCTTGGTGAAAACATATGAGGGGAAGCTCGGGTGAATGGTAGGTGAATGGTGGGTGAATGGTGGGTGAAGGTGTTACCTTTGAGTTGAAAAAAAAGACATAGTTACGTGGTATCTCCCAAAGAAGTGACAGTTTGATTCAAGGGGTATCTGGGGTTGACCAACAAAATTGGGACCGATGCCGGATTTCTACTTCCATGGCTGTTTCAAAGGATCAGAAACCTCCCAAACATGGGGATGGCTCTCATATGTGACGATTTAACCAGCGATCGTGGTAATGAATGATAGGTAATTATGGCAATTGCATATGAAGCGGATGTTCACTTGTGTTGCTGTGAGCTCACAGGGCTCAAACTAACAAAGCACCAATCATCCAGTAGCGGATCATTTGGGTCAACCCTGCCCATTCTCGTGGGGCGCCGCCACTTCGGATTGCGGCCCCAATTTCCATGGCAG
>BGPT01002964.1:3781-14011 GCA_003297045.1 Symbiodinium sp. clade C Y103
AATAGAATAATCCAATGGCTCAGTGTAACCACTGGATGGAATAGAAGACATGTCCTTCTTCAAATACTCGTTCTCTCTTCGCAAATCCGCCAATCGGTCGAAGTCTGCTTCCTCAGCAAACAAATCTTGGCATGCGGCATAGAAGAAAGTCATGTTGATTTCTACTGAAAACCCATGAAAATCTGGCAAACTAACTCTACCCGACCCANNTCCTCAGCAAACAAATCTTGGCATGCGGCATAGAAGAAAGTCATGTTGATTTCTACTGAAAACCCATGAAAATCTGGCAAACTAACTCTACCCGACCCATTTCTACCCAATAGAAGATGAGTATCTGACTATGTAGGTATTAAGAAAAAAACACCGACATCTTCCATTGTATCCAGTTAGTTATATANTACCCGACCCATTTCTACCCAATAGAAGATGAGTATCTGACTATGTAGGTATTAAGAAAAAAACACCGACATCTTCCATTGTATCCAGTTAGTTATATATCATTGCATCCGCAGTTGAACCACCATTTTGTGGGTTAATCCTTCTGAACTATGAATCCACGCCGTGCTTGTGGCAAATGTTTGTGGATACTCAAGGGTTTTCAAGATATATGTGCCTTCACAAATCAGTGAACTTGAGGCAACTATCGTAAAACGGGCTTTGGGAATGTCATTCCAAATGGTTATGTCCACCTGGGTTTGATTCTTGGAAGTTATTGTCCCAAGATGTCCCAAGGCATATCAGCTGGTAGTCAAACATGACGGCAAGGAATCCTCATTTTTATGCATATGATTTATGAATTACTGTAATTCACAAACGATTCGATTGCATAATGGGGATATCATGTGGATTTAGTGGGGCACCTGACCAGCAATATGACGCACCCCACTCATTGAGGCTCCATACCGGCCAGACCGGCTGTTTTTCTGGCGGTGCCCAGCGCGTCGCGCCTGTTTTGAGGCGTGTCCAATGATGGTCCAAAAATAAGGATTTGAGAAACCAAAAAGAAAGCAAAAAACATATGGGTTTGTCTGAAAATAGGACAAAAATAGAACATCCCTAAATCCATTGGTTTATCAAGTTTATCAATTTATCTACCATTTTCCCATTAACCATGTATGGCAACGACAAGTAAGATTGTTTCTCACATATACCAGTCTTCCGGAGTAACCGTGGTCAATCAGGCCCATGCCGTGCCCGACCTTCGTACCAACGCGGGATTTCACATACCTCGCAACAGTGGACAGTCTTACACTCTGGTCATCTATCATAGTTATGGAGAATCACCTTTCTTCATATACAGGTCAATTATTCAATCATCTACAAATGGACCATTTTTTTCCATTTCCCTAGTTTAGACGCATGTTTATTTGGGGATTCTTTGGTGGTTTATAGATTTGGTGTTGAACGGGCAATTCTAGTGGGATAAGTGCTGTTTATCATCTATCTATATAATCTAAACAAGGCTAAACCTTTTGGATCTGTATGCCTACAATCCATCCACTTATCATAATGAGACTACACTCCATTTAATCCACCATTTATTGTGGTCAAAGTCCCCACGTTCCGTGGTCAACGGAAATGTGCCCCCTCGTTCCATGGTTTCTTTATGGCTACTATACTATCCATCCAGATATCTATGGTTGGTGGAAGTTTTGTTATTTTTCTTGTTCGTTGAAATCCACGTTTTCTGGTGTGAATCCTCATTTTCTGTTTTGTTTTGCTGATGACACATGAATAATCCGGATTTTGTTGTGAGTTGCTCTTCCCATGCTTTTGGCTACAGAAATTCAATTGGATGTGTTTATCATTTGCTGGTCAAAATCCTACAGGTGTGGCTCGAAATCATTTTTGTAGTCACCAAGCCGAGCAAGTCTAAGCTCATCAAAAAGAAAGAAACCCTTTTGCAGTAAGTCCCAAACCTGAATGATGTGGACATCAAATTGATGGCATGTCCCCCTTATGTTCCCTTTATTTCCATGGCAGCCTCCGCTTTACGAGCTTCAAGTTCTTCCTGCTTTTGCGCAGAAGACACCTGGAAATTGGGAATGTAGCCAGATGAATGCAGTATGTGGGAGTTCAGTGTGATAAAGAGAGGAATAATACTAATATGGCCTGAAATTATAGTTATACCAGTAGTACCGCACAAGGCGGTGGCGGAAGTTTCAAAAATGGCAAACCTATAGGAGCGGTTCGTTGTTGTGAGTCATGGATGGCGGAGCAGATCCACTGATGGATCAAAAGGTGGTTGGAGCGTCGGCCTATCTATCTGTCTATCTATCTGCCTGCCTAACTAACTGACTAACTGACTAACTGACTGACTGACTGACTAACTAACTAACAAACTAACTAACTAACTGACGAACTGACTAACTGAGTAACTGACTAGCTAACTAACTCACTAACTAGCTAACTGACGAACTGAGCAACTGAGTAACTGACTAGCTAACTAACAAACTAGCTGACTAACAAACTAACTAACTGACTAACTGACGAACTGACGAACTGACGAACTGACTAACTAACTAACTGACTAACTAACAAACTAACTAACTGACTAACTAACTGACTGACTGACTAACTAACTAACTAGCTAACTGACGAACTGAGCAACTGAGTAACTGACTAGCTAACTAACTAACTAGCTGACTAACAAACTAACTAACTGACTAACTGGCTAACTGACTAACTGACTAACTGACTGACTAACTGACTAACTAACTGACTAACTAACTAACTAACTAAGTTGTTAAGTTGTTAAGTTGTTAAGTGGTTAATTTGTTAAGTTGTTAAGTTGTTAAGTTGTTAAGTTGTTAGTTCAGTTAGTTAACTGACATCTCAAAATTTGCTGAAAACCCGCAGTTTTTAACACTTTTGACATGGAAATGTGCTGCGCGCCACAACGGCGTGCACTTTTTCGACATCGGATGGCCATCGAATCGTCAAAAAGTGCTCCGAACCCTCACGTTTTTACGATGTTCACTTCTAAATTTGCTTCGCGCCACAACGCTGTGCACTTTTTCGACATCTCATCTTCCAAAAGCGGTGCGGAGCTGACAGTTTTTAACACTTTTCACTTCCAAATGTGCTTCGCGCCACAGCGCCGTGCACTTTTTCGACATCGCAACTTCCAAAAGTGGTCCGACGCTGACGTGTTTTAACACTTTTTACTTCCAAATGTGCTTCGCGCCACAACGGCGTGCAACTTTTCATCTCTNACTTCTCGACCCTCCGGAGCCACAAAACATTGGAAAAACACAGTGTTTCGCGACTTTCCGACCTTTTCGCGCACCTGCATCTCTTCTCTTCTGACTTTCGTCATCTTCTGACTTTCTTCATGGCTGTGCTTTTCCATCTGTCCATATTGTCGGAAGGTTTAGCTTCTAAACTTCCTTCGATTAGATAATTTGCATAAACTTTAATAAACATATTATATAACTGTAATATAAACCCATATATATATATATATATTGTATATAAGTTCTTCAGGAAGTTCCTAGTAGATTCCCCCTCCATGGAAAATTAACCAATGGGTCAATAGGACAAAATTTATAGAAATAATCTCCAGCAAATCCAAGCAATCAACAAAATGATGACATCTTTGAAACTACCAACCAGTCGTTCATGACAACACAGCATCTCCCAGGCCACATCAGCCTTCAACGCATTCACCTCCTCTCTCAGCCGAAGCACCTCGCGAGAATACGACACTTGAGCCATTAGAATTGTACCCTTTTTGATTGGGTATGAAATAGGAGCTATACTACCTTGGCTGTGGGGATTATGAACCAACACTGGTAATTAAACCTATCCACCCACTAGTAAACTTCTGAAACAGTGACTTTCTTCAAGCCTGACTCTGAAAACCCGAGCACAACGTATCCCAACCTTAAACATGGCTCGGAGTTTCACGTCGCGAACCTCTCCACAGGAAGAACATTGAGGCCAGAAAACTCCAATGCATCTCAAATGCAGTCGCAATAACAACTGTGACAAGCTGGAAAGCTGGAAGCCCGTTCCAAATGGCGACAAATGCATGACTTCCACCTCTACTTTGCGCTTACATACCCTTTCCAAACTGTTGGAATCCACTCTGCCTGCCACAATCTGCCCGCCTTTTCCATCAGAAAGGCCCTACAAAGAACTAGACGACAGTGTGGCCCGAAAGGAAAGCAGGAGGGAGTAGACAAAAAGAGTTGGGAAGAAGAAGATAACAAGAAAGCGGTAGATGAATGATGATGNCACGATGAATGACAACTCTTGCGTGATGTGTGACAGCTGATTGTTTCGCACGACTTGCGGTCACAACCAGCGTGGGTAGTCAAGTGGCAGGTGGGACACAAGACAAAGTTGCATGCTGTTAGTCTGCACATGCATGATACTGTGCCACGTGCTCAATGCGTTCTGAAATGAAGCAAAGAAGAAGACCCGTGCAAATCAAATTCTGACAATGTGAACCTGTTCAAGCACTACGTGGCTTGAGCCGACAACGGAAATTCAACTGTTTGTCGCCATGATGTTGACGCAAATACCCTGTTTGAGTCCCTGATTTTTTCAGAAAATCAAGGACTCAAAAATGACCGTTTTTGAGTCCCTGATCTTTTTAAAAAAATCAAGGACTCAAAAATGACCGTTTTCATCCGATTCCTGATGTGAAATACGGTTTGCCATGTTTTGATCCTGCAAAAAGATTCAGTAACACTTGAACATCTGNATCCGATTCCTGATGTGAAATACGGTTTGCCATGTTTTGATCCTGCAAAAAGATTCAGTAACACTTGAACATCTGATGCCAGCCTTGTCAATCTCTTGAACGTTCTTGCAGCACATAGAAAGCGTTTACACGAAGACGCATTTATACTGGATCTTTTACACACAAGCGCGTTTACACACAGACACGTTTACACAGAGAACTCTGTTCACACAAAAAAGCTTTACACAACAGAAGCTTTTGCACAGAAAAGCGTTTACACCAAGACACGGTGACACACAGGAGCTTTCACACAGAAGAGCGTTTACACAGAGAAACTTTGACACACAGACGNAGCTTTTGCACAGAAAAGCGTTTACACCAAGACACGGTGACACACAGGAGCTTTCACACAGAAGAGCGTTTACACAGAGAAACTTTGACACACAGACGCGTTTACAAAGAGGAGCCTTTACACAGAAGAGCTTTTACACACAGACGCGTTTACACACAGGAGCTTTTACACAGAAGGGCGTTTACACACATACACGTTTATACAGAGAACTCTTTTACACAGCAGCTTTTATACAGAAGAGCTTTACACACAGACGTGTTTAAACACAGGAGCTTTCACACAGAAGAGCTTTTACACGCAGAGGCGTTTACACACAGGAGCTTTTACACAGAAGAGCGTTTCCACCAAGACACCACAGGAGCTTTGAAACAAAAAGGCGTTTACACACAGACACGTTTATACAGAGAACTCTTTCACACAGAAGAAAGCTTTTACACACAGGAGGCGTTCACACACAGGAGCTTTTACACAGAAGAGCGTTTTACACCAAGACATGTCTACACGCAGGAGCTTTCACACAGAAGAGCTTTTACACACAAAGAACTTTTACACAGAAAGGCGTTTACACACAGGAGCTTTTACACAGAAGAGCGTTTACACACAGGAGCTTTTACACAGAAGAGCGTTTACACCAAGACATGTCTACACGCAGGAGNTTTTACACAGAAGAGCGTTTACACACAGGAGCTTTTACACAGAAGAGCGTTTACACCAAGACATGTCTACACGCAGGAGCTTTCACACAGAAGAGCTTTCACACACAGGAGCTTTTACACAGAAAGGCGTTTGCACACAGGAGCTTTTACACAGAAGAGCGTTTACACCAAGACATGTCTACACGCAGGAGCTTTCACACAGAAGAGCTTTTACACACAGGAGCTTTTACACAGAAGAGCGTTTACACCAAGACACGTTTACACACAGGAGCTTTTACACAGAAGAGCTTTTACACACAGACGTGTTTACACACAAGAGGTTTTACACAGAAGAGCGTTTACACACAGACGTCTTTACACACAGAAGCTTTCACACAGAAGAGCGTTGACACACAGGAACTTTTGCACAGAAAAGCGTGTACACACAGGAGCTTCTACACAGAAGAGCGTTTACACACAAGAGCTTTCACACAGAAAAGCGTTTACACCAAGACACGTTTACACACAGGAGCTTTTACACAGAAGAGCGTTTACACACAGACGTCTTTACACACAAAAGCTTTCACACAGAAGGGCGTTTACACACAGGGAACTTTTACACAGAAAGGCGTTTACACACCGGAGCTTTTACACAGAAGAGCATTTACACCAGGACACGTTTACACACAGGAGCTTTACACAGAAGAGCGTTTACACAAGGGAGCTTTTACACACAGAAAAGCGTTTACACACAAGAGCTTTAACACAGAAGAGCTTTTACACACAGACGCGTTTACACACAGGAGCTTTTACACAGAAGGGCGCGTACACACATACACATTTATACAGAGAACTCTTTCACACAGAAGCTTTTACACAGAAGAGCTTTTACACACAGACGCCTTTACAGACGGAGGCTTTCACNCATTTATACAGAGAACTCTTTCACACAGAAGCTTTTACACAGAAGAGCTTTTACACACAGACGCCTTTACAGACGGAGGCTTTCACACAGAAAAGCTTTAACACACAGAGGCGTTTACACACAGGAGCTTTTACACAGAAGAGAGTTTACACCAAGACACGTTTACACACAGTCACGGGAGCTTTTACACAGAAAAGCGTTTACACCAAGACACGTGTACACACAAAAGGTTTTACACAGAAAAGCGTTTACACACAGACATCTTTACACACAGAAGCTTTCACACAGAAGAGCGCTTACACACAAGAACTTTTACACAGAAAAGCGTGTACACACAAAAGCTTTTACACAGAAGAGTGTTGACACGCATAAGCTTTTACAGAGACACATCCAAATCGCAATTTTACTGCAGTTTTTACAATGCGACCCTCATTTTGTGCGAAAGGGTTACATCTAAGATCTCAAAATCGCAATTTTACCGCAGTTTTTGCACATCGACCCTCATTTCGTGCCACAGGGTGCGCAAAAGTCGCCGGCAACAATTTCAAAATCGCAATTTTACCTCAGTTTTTGCACATCGGCCCTCATTTCGTGCGAAAGGGTGCGCAAAAGTCGCCGGCAACGATTTCAAAATCGCAATTTTACCGCAGTTTTTGCACATCGACCCTCATTTCGTGCGAAAGAGTTGCGCGGGGTCAGTGAAAATCGCAATTTTACCGCAGTTTTTGCACATCGACCCTCATTTCGTGCGAAAGGGTTGCGCGGGGTCAGTGAAAATCGCAATTTTACCGCAGTTTTTGCACATCGACCCTCATTTCGTGCGAAAGGGTTGCGCGGGGTCAGTGAAAATCGCAATTTTACCGCAGTTTTTGCACATCGACCCTCATTTCGTGCGAAAGGGTTGCGCGGGGTCAGTGAAAATCGCAATTTTACCGCAGTTTTTGCACATCGACCCTCATTTCGTGCGAAAGGGTTGCGCGGGCACCCTTGAAAATCGCAATTTTACTGCAGTTTTTGCACATCGACATTCATTTCGTGCGAAAGGGTTGCGTTTTGCAACCCTGCATTTGACTTCCCCGCCGCCTAAAGAGAGATTTAGAAGAACTTGAGAAGTAGGAGTTTTTGGTAGGATTTTTAACTCCTGAGAACTAACTCCTGCGAACTTACTTCCTGAGTAAAAACTCCTGAGTAATTTACTCCTGAGTAAAAACTCCTGAGTAAAAACTCCTGAGTAATTTACTCCTGAGTAAGAACTCCTGAGTAATAATGACTCCTGACTAAGAACTCTTGAGTAGGTGACGTTAATGTTGATCACATGATGTGTCTTACATGTACATGATGATTGATGTAAGTAGGAGATGTTATGTTAATGATGAGGTAGATGATGTAGATAATGTAAATGATGTAGATAATGTAGATGATATAGATGATGTACATGATGTAGATGATGTAAGTGATGTAGATGATTTAAATGATGTAGATGATGTAGATGTTTTGTATGAGATATATGTGAAGAGGATGTAAGAAAGAGATGTTATGTAGACGAAGTTGGTAGTTGTTCTTTGGGAAAAATGAGTAACACTTCAACATCTGATGCCAGCCTTGTCAAATTCTTGAACGTTCGTGCAGCACATAGAAAGCGTTTACACGAAGACGCATTTACACTGGATCTTTTACACACAAGCGCGTTTACACACAGACACGTTTACACAGAGAACTCCGTNATAGAAAGCGTTTACACGAAGACGCATTTACACTGGATCTTTTACACACAAGCGCGTTTACACACAGACACGTTTACACAGAGAACTCCGTTCACACAACAAAGCTTTACACACACAAGCTTTTGCACAGAAAAGCGTTTACACCAAAACACATTTACACACAGGAGCTTTAGGAGCTTTTACACAGAAGAGCGTTTCCNAAAGCTTTACACACACAAGCTTTTGCACAGAAAAGCGTTTACACCAAAACACATTTACACACAGGAGCTTTAGGAGCTTTTACACAGAAGAGCGTTTCCACCAAGACACCACAGGAGCTTTTAAACAGAAAGAAGTTTACACACATACACATTTATAATACAGAGAACTCTTTCAGACAGAAGAAAGCTTTTACACACAGAGACGTTTACACACAGGAGCTTTCACACAGAAAAGCTTTTACACACAGAGGCGTTTNGTTTACACCAAGACACGTTTACACACAGGAGCTTTTACACAGAAGAGCGTTTACACACAGGAGCTTTGACACAGAAAAGCGTTTACACACGGGAGCTTTGCCACACAGAAAAACGTTGACACACAAGAGCTTTTACACAGAAGAGCTTTTACACACAGACGTGTTTACACACAGGAGCTTTTACACAGAAGGGAATGTACACACATACACATTTATACAGAGAACTCTTTCACACAGGAGCTTTTACACAGAAGAGCGTTTACACCAAGACACGTTTACACACAGGAGCTTTTACACAGAAAAGCGTTTACACCAAGACACGTGTACACNGACACGTTTACACACAGGAGCTTTTACACAGAAAAGCGTTTACACCAAGACACGTGTACACACAAAAGGTTTTACACAGAAAAGCGTTTACACACAGACGTCTTTACACACAGGAGCTTTCACACAGAAGAGCGCTTACACACAAGAACTTTTACACAGAAAAGCGTGTACACACAGAAGCTTTTACACAGAAGAGCGTTGACACGCAGAAGCTTTGACACAGANAGAAGAGCGCTTACACACAAGAACTTTTACACAGAAAAGCGTGTACACACAGAAGCTTTTACACAGAAGAGCGTTGACACGCAGAAGCTTTGACACAGAGACATCCAAATCGCAATTTTACCTCAGTTTTTACAATGCGACCCTCATTTCGTGCGAAAGGGTGCGCAAAGGTCGCCGGCAACGATTTCAAAATCGCAATTTTACCACAGTTTTTGCACATCGACCCTCATTTTGTGCGAAAAGGTTACATCTAAGATCTCAAAATCGCAATTTTACCGCAGTTTTTGCACATCGACCCTCATTTCGTGCGAAAGGGTGCGCAAAAGTCGCCGGCAACGATTTCAAAATCGCAATTTTACCTCAGTTTTTGCACATCGACCCTCATTTCGTGCGAAAGGGTTGCGCGAGTCCGCGCAAAAATCGCAATTTTACCACAGTTTTTGCACATCGACCTTCATTTCGTGCGAAAGGGTTGCGCGGGGTCAGTGAAAATCGCAATCATACTGCAGTTTTTGCACATCGACCATCATTGCGTGCGAAAGGGTTGCGCGGGCACCGTGGAAATCGCAATTTTACCGCCATCGACCTTCATTTCGTGCGAAAGGGTTGCGTTTCGCAACCCTGCATTTGACTGCCCCGCCGCCTAAGGAGAGATTTAGAAGAACTTGAGAAGTAGGAGTTTTTGGTAGGAGCTTTAACTCCTGAGAACTAACTCCTGCGAACTTACTCCTGAGTAGTAACTCCTGANGAGAGATTTAGAAGAACTTGAGAAGTAGGAGTTTTTGGTAGGAGCTTTAACTCCTGAGAACTAACTCCTGCGAACTTACTCCTGAGTAGTAACTCCTGAGTATATAACTCCTGAGTAAAAACTCCTGAGTAATTTACTCCTGAG
>BGPT01002964.1:15614-28032 GCA_003297045.1 Symbiodinium sp. clade C Y103
GAACTAACTCCTGCGAACTTACTCCTGAGTAGTAACTCCTGAGTATATAACTCCTGAGTAAAAACTCCTGAGTAATTTACTCCTGAGTAAAAACTCCTGAGTAATTTACTCCTGAGTAAGAACTCCTGAGTANAACTCCTGAGTATATAACTCCTGAGTAAAAACTCCTGAGTAATTTACTCCTGAGTAAAAACTCCTGAGTAATTTACTCCTGAGTAAGAACTCCTGAGTAATAATGACTCCTGACTAAGAACTCTTGGGTAGGTGACGTTAATGTTGATCACATGATGTGTCTTTCATGCACATGATGATTGATGTAAGTAGGAGATGTTATGTTAATGATGAGGTAGATGATGTAGATGATGTAAATGATGTAGATAATGTAGATGATATAGATGATGTACATGATGTAGATGATNATGATGTAAGTGATGTAGATGATTTAAATGATGTAGATGATGTAGATGTTTTGTATGAGATATATGTGAAGAGGATGTAAGAAAGAGATGTTATGTAGATGAAGTTGGTAGGTGTTCTTTGGGAAAGACCCTTCGCAGGAGCTTTCGGGAATAAATCATAACACTGGCGTACAAACTAACTAACTATTTGCCCAAATTTTGGAGCCATCAGCAAATGACCAACCACCATCTTAGGCTCAAAAGTTACCATCGTATACGGGTTAAGCAAAGCGCGATCCGATGTTTTAGACTCTAGACATCATTTATTTCATATAATGCTCGTTGCAGGCAAACCAACCCAAGCCCAGCTCTACCAGAAAATAGCTGGTATAGCGGTATAACTTGTTCAAAGTCGAGTGATTCCTCTTTGGGCGTCCCATACTGCGCAAATGGGCCTGCTCATGCCTCAGAGGCTGAAGCCCCAGGGCGGGCAAGGCTTTCTTCTGGCTGCCACCGCTCACCAGCTCCATCAAGAAGTAGACCCCGGACCTTGGCATCGCTTGAAACCTCTTGAAACCAATGGATCCAAATCTTGGGATCAACATGGCTGCGTTTTGCATCAAAACTGAAGAAATAACCAAAGTTGTTTTGGTTTGGGGTTTTGGTGCCAAAGTAAATCTTCTCACGAACTTTTGGTTCTGCCAGGGTCTTCGCATCAAATCTGAGCGCCGGTCTCATTGCAGAAGGACCGCACAAATTCAATGATGAATGGGTGGTCAACCTCCACAGCCAAGCTTGCTGCATGCTATCATGAGACACGCAGTTCTTTTGTAAGAAACCCGCAAGGCAGTAGAATGTCCAAAGAATGTCTGCTACATGATCATCCCAGCAATCCTCTGGTTCCCCGCAATAATACTGATCTGTACAGGTATGTGTATATACATACGTGTACATACGCATGTAAGTTATATACCCAATACTTCCAATGGGGGTTAAACAAACGTCCAGCAAGAGTTCTTTTTTGCGGAAGAACTTTTTTGGCACATATCAGCACCTCTTTTGTTGCTTGCTTGGGGTGGGGTTCTATGTGCATTTGCACACAAAGACTGCGGCAAAAAAACGTCCGTTTGACAGCCAAAATCGGGCGTCCTACGCCAAAAAACGCGCGTTCTACGCTTTGTCTGCTGTTCTGGGTCTGGGCTTGAGGAAAGGATGGCAAACACAAAAAACAATCGTTATTTTTGCAATAAACATGCTTTGCTCGAAGGCTGTTACTTTAATTGTCGAGGAAGGCTAAGGTATATAATGTGTGCTTGTACATCATATGTGCATACCCCCCAACAGCCATTACAGTCTAATGACAAGCGGTGGCTTGGCTGCTTTGCTCAGCGCACCTATTTCATGATGCTGAGCTCGGAGACCAAGGCATCTTAGTTTTGATTTCCAACACATCGCGTTTCTGCACATGTCATGGCACACCTGCCAGGCTACAGCCATCCACATGATGATGTTTCACATGTAATCAGCTGCAGAAAAGTACACTACTTCCGCACTCGCATGTAACTAGACTCACATACACCAATTAACGATCACATCGACTTATGACGATGACGATGAGAACATTGACGATGATAATGATGATGACTTGTGATGACTGATAAAGGCTGGTGATGGCTGATGCCTGCCTCACCGCTTGACGAACCATCTTGACGATGCCGAAGCCTCCACGAGCGATCATGCGCACGTCCCTGGCAACGGCATGTCATGAAATCACTTTCAGAATTCGGGATCTCGATTGTCAGCTTGCTCTGAAGTCTGTTTCACTGAGCCCCCAAACCCCAAGTCTGAGAATGTCAACTTCCGCGCCCCCATGTCCTGGAATCGGTTCGCTGAAGCAGCGGAGTCCCCCATCCCAACTAATGACCCATGTTTGTTTGGGCAAAAAAACATGATCATCAAAAATATGGCGTCTTGACCCCTATGTCCGACATGTGACACCGTGACACCCAATGGCTCAGGCAAAGAACTTGGATGCGGGGGTCCAAATCACGAAGCACAGCACCACAGTTCGTCTTATCAAAGGAAATTTAGTAGAGAAACTTCTGCAGTACGGACTTTTGGGATAGTGAGAGCAAGAGGAATAAATTTTGGCAATGGACCTGGTCGGCGCTTATGGGAGTCTTAGATTTGCTTCAAACCTCCCTTAGTAAAAAGGCGTGCACAACTGCACAGGTCTTCCAAGCAAAACGCTCTTAGATACTCGTACATATATATATATATATATACATACATATATAAGACGCTAAACATCCTTCCAAAAGGGTCCGCACACGTCGGATACAGCAAGTCAAAATGGAATCAGGACAGTCTGGCCCAAGCAAAAACAATAGTTCCATCTACAACTGTGCGACTTACCTGACAACCACTGCATCAAATTCATTTGTTTTGTGGTATTTTCGGAGAGTGCGTTAGAGTGCTTTGAGCAGCGAAAAAAGTCAAGGCTTTTTGTCAAAATTCCACGCCAACAACACAAACTGAAAGAACCACGATGCAAAAACAACATGTTTTGAGCCTGAAACTAAACATTCTCTCTAAACTGTTGTTTGCTTTTCTGCTGTTGCTAGTTGTACTTTGTTTGATTCAGTGCCTACATGGGGTCTGGAGTTCTTAATTCTTCAACTTTCAAGTGTTATATGCTTTTCTTCTGACACATTTGCAGAGCAAACTTTGTCTGTACTTTTTGTTTTGCTATAAAATTGAATGCTGTACTATATGTTCATGCATTCTTGATGCTTGTCCGTCAAGGTCTTTTTTTTAATAGCATTGGCATATCAAACACGATCGCATCTACAATCAGAGTCGCAGCCCCCTATGAAATACACAGTACGAGGTCATGTGGGTGCCCAAACAACATGTCTATAGTATGTGTATGTGTACATATGTATGCATGTGTATATATATATATATGTATGTACATATATATGTATGTACATATATATATACATATATGTATATACATGGAACCCAAACGACCCTTGCTTCCGAAGATTGGACCTGTAAAATCGGGACTTGAGTGGTTAAGCATCCAAAATAGAGGTCGTTTAGGGTTCTAGGTATGTGTGTATATTCAGTGATATATATATATATATATACATACGTACATACATAAATACATACATACATACATACATACATACATAGATAGATAGATACATACATACATACAGACATACACACATACATACATACATACATACATACATACATACATACATACATACATACATACGTACAGACATACATACATACATACATACATATATACATACATACATACATAAATACATACATACAGACAGACATACATACATACATATACTATGGCTCATTGTACATACATTGTCTGGCTGAGTTACAATAGTTCACCAACTAAAAACAAGGTCATGTTGGTATAGCTATCCCTACTAACCATCATTCCAGCAACGTCGCTATATTTTATCCAGATACATCCATGTGTGTCTATATATGCTCTGTGGTTATATAACATAGCCATGGAACATGGCCCATTGATAGGTGATTTATGGTGAATTACCTACTAAAGATGGTGGTTGTCCATAGCTATGTTAAATACCCAGAAGGTACCGCCTGGTAAATTAACATCGACCCGGAAATTCACCAATTCCTAGTGAAAACGAATCTTCCATCCCCTATCTGGCGGGGTCTATGTTAATTTACTGGAGCATATATATATATATATACATGTATCCACATAAGGATTTGAGCCAGTCAGCTCAAGCTTCGGTGCTGGAACCCGGACAGGGAGGGACCAATTTGAACAGAAAAATGTGGACCAAATAGAGGCAGTGGTGCCATGTTCATCCAATGGTGTGTATAGAGTTTTACACTAGATAGATAGATAGACAGGCACAGACACAGACAGAGACAGAGACAGAGAGAGAGAGACAGAGACAGATAGATAGATAGAGGATGATATAGGTATAGGTATAGAATACAGATATTGATATCTATGTTGACAATAATATAGATATATAGAAACAAAAATAGATGTCGAAATAGAAATAGAGATGGCAATAGATATAGATATGGATATAGCTACGGCCAAATACATAATATCTAGTCTATATGCTCTTCACGCGGCAATGTAGGCTCAACCCTGCTTCAGCCATGGGAATGGGTCATGTCGGTCGTGTCAGAACTAAAACAACATCGAATGGATGACAGCAATTCCCAAAAAGAGGAGGCAGGACAGTTTTCATCCAATCCTGAAAATTTACCGGCACATTCAACCTTTTCTGCACATCTGGACCCGGCACAATGGTCACCGAAATCGTGGAACCCGGAGCCCAGGACCCCAGCCTTCAGTCTGGCTGTTGCGATAGAGTCGCAGCAATGCTTCACTCTTCACCACCACAGGCACAGTCCATCGTCCCTGCTCCACTTCCTGCTCGTTGCAGTCGGCTTCTTACCGATACTAGCTGAAGCGGTGAAAAATCCACCACTGAATGCTTCACTTCTATATCCCAAAATCATCTTCAAGGCATTTCAAGGCCATATAAATTGAGGTTCTATCTGCTAAATGGAGGGGTTGCAGCTGAAGGGGTGAAAACGATGCGGCACGCCAGACAAAATTTGCACTTAGCAAGTAGATTCGTAGACGATATGAAATATGCTGGATTGTTCTACTATTCACATTATACCAACTCTCTGATGCCCAGCACACACTGGCGTGTCAAGAAAAGGTTCTCCGAAAATGATGATGCTTCTCCATGTTTGCGTGAACATCCCACTTGATGACGTTCCTTCTATCCAAAGTGCGAGCGACTAATACTTCAATAATTCCTCCGTCACGCGTTGAAATCAACCAGTGATCGACCCAATCACGCTGCGCATTCTTTTTCACATCCACCACTTCATTGATGTCCGCGAGTTTTAAAGCCTCTTTTAGCCTTCAACAATCTAAGTCTAAGGCGCAAATTTCCAAACCCAGGTCGTCCTTAAACTGAAGAACCTCCAAACAGTTACCTCAAGTTCCGAACGGGACACAGTTTTGACAGTTTTAGGCTACACAGTGTTCCACGCTTTTTTCGAAACCCATGTCGTTTTCTACTTCTGATGTGCAACTTTCAGATGCGTATCTTCTGGCATTCACATGTTCAGTTTCCCCCGTTGTTTCATGCTTTTGGAACATTAACCTTGACCATGAATATGCAATTTTTGTTTAAATCTGTTTCAGGGTCCGGAAAACTAACAAGCTAGGTTTCCAAATGGTCAGATGTTTCACAGACAGATCAAGTTGCTTATCTTCCATTGAAGTGTGTGCAAGTGCAAGAGAAGATCCCCGCAGCATAGCATAAGTGTGTGCACAAATGCAAGAGAAGATCGCCAGAGCGTAGCATGAAGTGTGTGCGCAGGTGCAAGAGAAGATCTCCAAGTGCGCACGCAGGTGCAAGAGAAGATCCCCAGAGCGTAGCATGAAGGGTGTGTGCAAGTGCAAGAGGAGATCCCAGAGCGTGTTCAAGTTGACATGAACGTCATTGCCCCACCCCACCCCAACCCACCCCATCCCCACCCCGAATGACAAATACACACTTGTATTGCGGGTTTCTAGATTCGTGGATGGTTTTAGTCGGTCGTTCCGCAAATCTGAGCATTTATGAAACTGCAATCCCTATTCACATTGGTGAAATCGCCACCTGAACCATAGTTCTACCCCCCACCCTTCCAAAAAAGTGTATGACGTATGGCTCCAAACTGTGGACCGAATTTGCCCATCCAAAAACATGGGGCGACCAAACCATTTGCAGCTATTTCACCCTATTTTTTGTTGCTTGAAGACCCTGTTTCTGCATCAAAATATGGGACACCCAAATCTATTGCCTTTTTCATATGAGAAAAACTGTGATGAGGCAAACATTTGCCATGTTTTTGTGGTTCTCGTGTTGTCATGTGGCTGGGAAACTCTTAGTAGTTCCTAACAGCTCCCCCCTAGCCACTGGATAGTATGGATTTCCTCCATCTTTGAATGTCAATGACATTCAATATAACCACATGATCCATAGCCCAGTGATGGAATATCCCAGTTCCCAGTTCGATTCTTGAGGCTTATTAATCAACTCTTAACCACTTACTGAGTTGGTTTACCCCAATTGTAAGACTGATATGCACCCTGAGGATCACCCATTTCCACTAAGATACAGTAGTCCTCAGGTCACTAATCTAGTTACCGGCAACTTGGTTATGCATACCAGTTACAATCTGTGGATAATAATCACATGATCACCCACTATTGTCGGATGTTTCCTAGCAATACATAGGTTGTCAACCTCTTACTACCGTCCTGTGATCAAAAATGTCAATGGAAAATTCCCCATTTGTATATACATTATATATATGTATATATAGCTATTACTTTCCCAGAACCTAAATTCAGTTCGGGGATTTCCCTGCCGTCATGTTTGATTACCCAAGTGTATCTGGAGCTGCACCCCCAACCAGGAACTTCCTGGAAAAAACATGTGTGATGCTAAAGTAGCGTCTACAACCATACAACTACAAGTGGTGTACCCAGGGCATCATGGTGATACTACTCACATGAGCAATGTTCTCAAACCCCTGTTGGATTGTGATCATCCCCAATAAATATTAATTCTATTCCCAAACTAATTATCAACCAATCATCATTTATTCAGTTTTATCTTTATCCACTTATTCTATCATTACAGACTATATATCTATAGATATATACATATTCTCCAATTTTTTCACGCTTAATGTCCATATTCCATGACTTCATTCTCCAACCAACGGCAGATCGCCACTGGGCCTGGAAGGCTCCAAGGGCTCCAAGCGCCCGCAGCACGTCGCTCAGTCGCGCATCGCCCCCCAGATCCACGAAGCAACCGGCGACGTGGCGCCACGAGACGCCCAAGGCATTCAGCTCGGAGGTCAGGTCCTCCTTGGGGATGGCAATATGGTGATCTAAACCACCAGAAATGATGGATTTGTAAATGGAAAATGCGGATTTCTGTTTAAAAATTGCAGTTTAACCATGAAAATTTGAGATCTAACTGACAAAAATGGTAGCTGAACTAAGAAAAGCTCGGATCTGAATCACCGAAACTGGTGATTTAACCATCAAGACTGGAGATCTGAACCGACAAAGGTAGATGTGTTTTACCACGGAAATTTTGGCTTGCAGTTCTCTAATCAGGACTGTTGAAGGATATTTGTAGGGTGATTTTTGTGGATATCTGTTGCTGAAGTTAAATATAGATTATAGATTGTTGATAAGAATGGATTTTTATGGATCTGGGAATGAAAAATGCTCGAAAAGTGTCGGCACGGGTGGATCTTCAGGTGGCAAACACCAAACCAGAAACCACCACTTTGGGAGGTTTAACAACTACCACGAGTTTCAGGTTCATTTCTGACGGTGTATACCCCATGAACAAGAATGGGTGAAAATGCGCACGGGCAACCAAGAATATCTGACTGATGTGTGTTCTCAATCTCGCTGGAATACTCAACGCGTAAGCTACCAAGATTTAGCGAAACCAGCAAGACATCAGGGACATAACCAACCGCAATTTAAGGTACATGGCGAAGAACCTGATGATATATAGCTTGGTCCATCAAGTTGAACCTTCTGACCCCTCCGAAACCTTCCGGAACATGCACCTCCCGGAACCCTCGGAACCCTCTGGAACCTTCGGAACCTGCGCCTGCCACCTACACCGGCACACACCGGAGCCTATCTGCTTATGCTGTTGGTGAAAAAACAAACATTGTCACCGGTGTTTTATGCGGTATATATGTTGCAAGACGTTACAATAAGTTACACACGGTTTTTTTTTGTGATCTGATTCAGTTTTTGCTGTTTCATTTTGGGATTATGATCATCCCAGGACTGGTGCAGTACATGCAAAACTGGGCAATGGTCGTGGTTTTGATCGTCTCAGCACCTCTTGTTTTTATGTTGATGTTGCGAAAAGAATGAATTGACATGAGTGGACTATATTCACTTGATTAGTCCCAAGGTGTAAGATCTATGGGACGCCGCAACATGGGATTGAAGTCATAGAAAGCTTTTGGCGCACCGAAAGAACCCTATTCACTTCACTATTCTTTTCGATAATTTCGATGTTCTACACAAGGTGGGATATGTTCTGAAGATCCTCATGGAGTTTCAAAGTTGACATGGGATGGCAAAGTGCGAAGGTTACCTGAACAGCTTGACAAGCATCATTTTGGCGCCATTTACCCTGAGCCAATGAATCATGGAAGGTCTTAAAATTTCTGGCTGTCTTTGACTTCCATCATCGTGCAAATTTTTTCTGTTCACAACATTGTAAGCACAAAAGACAACTACTGCTGGGTCTTCCATTTGCACTGATCGAACTAAGTTACAATCCCATCCTCTTACCGCTGCTTTCAGAAGCGTTGCAAAAAAAAATACAAACTTTTGGCGGGGTAAAACATAACAAAGTTTCAATTTTTGGACACCACCCCAAAAATGCATCTTGAAAACCAGCCGTGTGTAAATGAAACCTGCTATGTTTGTTTAGCAGGTGGTAGCTTATGATCACTTATTTGGGGTCTGTTCCGCCCCACTCCCAAGCGCTGAACCACTGGACGTTTCCCCGCCTTCTGCGGGGGCCATTGGGTTGCTTGCTGATGAGTCCAAAGACTTCACTTCCCGCATCCCCGGTTGGAAGGGGGCGGGGTGAGCCGGCAAGTAGCCGACCGCACCCCAAAAACCAAAAGCCGCCTTGTCCCCCGGGACCTCAGCTCACGTAGGTCCCTATCTGTCAGGCGAGGGTTGTTAGGACCGGAAGTCTCTAGATTTCATCTGGCCTTGGGGTTTTCGGCGGCAACACTTACCACAAACATTTATTGGGGTGAAAAACAGTTACGGCGCACATCCATTCGCCGGACGTGGCCTTGGGGTTTTCGGCGGCAACACTTACCACAGACATTTATCGGGGTGAAAAACAGTTAGGGCGCACATCCATTCGCTGGACGTAGTGTAGCGGGTAATTAACGCGCGGCCCATCTTGTCTTGTTTTTCTCAGGCCCATCTTGTCTTGTTTTTCTCACTCGCGTACAAATTTGAAAAAAAAAAGTCTGAATGCCAAGGCGCCAGAGTCAGGTGGCTGTTGCCTTGGGCCATGGCCCGGCCTTCCAGCCCGGCGGCCAAAGTCTTTCCTGGCTGGAGAAGTGGCAAAGTAGCCTACTTCCCCACATGGGGAGATGGTGGCTGCACCCACCACCTCCACCAAGACCAGGGTGGTGCAGCCACCCACTTTCTCGCGTATGGTCTCCTGGAAGCAACTTTATCTTAAAACATGGTGTAATATTTCATACCAATAAGAGCCCTTATGTAATATCATCTCACCAAACTACAATTTTTGCGCAATACCAATAGCGCAAGGCGGCGGAAGTTTCCAAGATAGGAAGCCTACAGGACCTGGTTCGTTTGACCGTCAGCGATGGCAAGCGATCGAATGACGGACTCTGACTAACTGACTGGGCGACCGACTGACTGACTGACTGACTGACTAACTGACTAACTGACTCACTAACTGGCTCGTAGCTGATTTCCTAAGCAAGGTACTGACTAATTCACCAACCCGCTAACCCACTAACTGACTAACTCACTCACCAACACCTGAGAAGAACCAAAACGAAAGGCAGTGCTCTTTTTGTCGCGCATGGACGCGCCGGTTCGTCATTGGCAGCACTGGCATCCCCATGCATAACACTCAAACTCCTACCTTCCCAAAACAGCATTCCCAAAACCACACCACCCAAACCCAGCGCATTGCCTCCAATCCAGACCGCACAGTCCCGCACCAAGAATTCCCAACAATTTGTACCTCCGGTTGGAAATGCAGCAACGCATAAGCTGCCTTGTCTAACCACAGTTGCCCCATCCAAACTGCATCATTTTTTCCGGCAAATTCCAACATGGTTTCTCCCAGCCCGTTGTCAAGTAAGATAGCAAACATTTTACAAGCATATATCAGCACATGACCCAATTCAACATTCGTCGGGTAGGAGCAACAGCGTGTAAAAACTTTTCCCAAAACGGAAGCCCTATGCCGGGCACCGCACAGTCCCGAGCGTCCCAACAATTTTTACCTCCGGCCGGAAATGCAGCAACGCATAAGCCGGCTTGTCCACCCACAGTTGCCCCATCCAAACTGCGCCACACCAAACAAAAACCAATAGCATCCCCATGCACAACAATCAAACTCCACCACGCAACCAGCCTCGCCCAATCCCTCCACCTTCCCAAAACAGCATTCCGAAAACCATACCACCCAAACCCAGCGCATTGCCTCCAATCCAGACCGCACAGTCCCGCACCAAGAATTCCCAACAATTTGTAGCTCCGGTCGGAAATCCAGCGATGCACAAGCCGACTTGTCTAACCACACCAACCCCAACCCAGACACTCCCCCGGAACCCCTCTCCAAACCCACCCCCGCCGACAGACCAGGGGGGAATCGATACCCCACCGTCATCAAATTGCCGCGCGGCACATGCCCCGGAAAACGGCTCCTGCGGGACACCCTCCTCACAGCGGCACGGCGAGATTTTGGCCACAAAAACGACGCTCTCCCCCAGACCTCCTATTCTCCCGTCGGTCGGCAAAAAGCAACGAGTCAGCCCTCCGGACTGCCTTTCGTAAAATTAATTCACTAAGTCAACTCACGCACTCATACGAACGCATGAACGAACGAAAGAACCAAGGAACAAACTCCCTACCAAACTAACTCCATACCGAACTGACTAACCAACTAACTAACTGACTGACTGACTGATTGACTGACTGACTGATTGACTGACTGACTGACTAACTGACTAATTGACTTTGAATAGATACACCAATCAACCAACCAACCAACCAAGCAACCAAGCAACCAAGCAACCAAGCAACCAAGCAACCAAGCAACCAAGCAACCAAGCAACCAAGCAACCAAGCAACCAACCAAGCAACCAAGCAACCAAGCAACCAAGCAACCAAGCAACCAAGCAACCAACCAAGCAACCAACCAAGCAACCAAGCAACCAAGCAACCAAGCAACCAAGCAACCAAGCAACCAAGCAACCAAGCAATCAAGCAACCAAGCAACCAAGCAACCAAGCAACCAAGCAACCAACCAACCAACCAACCAAGCAACCAACCAAGCAACCAAGCAACCAACCAAGCAACCAACCAAGCAACCAACCAAGCAACCAACCAACCAAGCAAGCAACCAACCAACCAAGCAACCAAGCAACCCAGCAACCAACCAAGCAACCCAAGCAACCAAGCAACCAAGCAACCAACCAAGCAAGCAACCAAGCAAGCAACCAAGCAAGCAACCAACCAAGCAACCAACCAACCAAGCAACCAAGCAACCAAGCAACCAACCAACCAACCAACCAACCAAGCAACCAAGCAACCAAGCAACCAACCAACCAAGCAACCAACCAAGCAACCAAGCAACCAAGCAACCAAGCAACCAAGCAACCAAGCAACCAAGCAACCAAGCAACCAAGCAACCAAGCAACNCAAGCAAGCAAGCAAGCAAGCAAGCAAGCAAGCAAGCAAGCAAGCAAGCAACCAAGCAACCAAGCAACCAAGCAACCAAGCAACCAAGCAACCAAGCAACCAAGCAAGCAAGCAAGCACGCAAGCACGCAAGCAAGCAAGCAAGCAAGCAAGCAAGCAACCAAGCAGCCAAGCAACCAAGCAAGCAACCAAGCAACCAACCAAGCAACCAACCAAGCAACCAACCAAGCAAGCAACCAAGCAAGCAACCAAGCAACCAGGCAACCAGGCAACCAACCAACCAACCAAGCAACCAAGCAACCATGCAAGCAACCAAGCAACCAAGCAACCAAGCAACCAAGCAAGCAACCAAGCAACCAAGCAACCAAGCAACCAAGCAACCAAGCAACCAAGCAACCAAGCAACCAACCAAGCAACCAAGCAACCAAGCAACCAAGCAA
>BGPT01002964.1:29196-48024 GCA_003297045.1 Symbiodinium sp. clade C Y103
GCTTCCGGGTCACAAAGACGGGTGCAAAAGGGTACAAGCACATCCATTTGAATGTGAACACAAAGAGTGGCAAGACAGACAAGGCTGTCCTAAGCCTCAGCTGCAGGCCTCACCATCATATCAATCTCCAGCTGGTGATGAGACAAAGGCGCGGCATGGCTTTGCAATTGGCCACTGCATTTGATTTTGGAGGGCTAATTATTTTAGGATTTTTTTGTTTGATCAGTTTCGTTTTTTTTTTGGATTCCTGCTTTCCTGCTTCTCTGCTTTTCTGCTTCTCCGCTTTTTTGCTTTCCCTTGCTTTTCCTGCTTCTCTGCTTTTCTGCTTCTCCGNTTTTTTTGGATTCCTGCTTTCCTGCTTCTCTGCTTTTCTGCTTCTCCGCTTTTTTGCTTTCCCTTGCTTTTCCTGCTTCTCTGCTTTTCTGCTTCTCCGCTTTTTGCTTTTCCTGCTTTTCCCTTTTTTTGCTTTTCCTGCTTCTTTGCTTCTTTGCTTTTCTGCTTCTCTGCTTTTCTGCTTCTCTGCTGTTCTTGCTTCTCTCTTTCTGCTTCCCTGTTTTTCTGCTTTTTGCTTTTCTTGCTTCTCTGCTTGCCTTTCTACTTCTACTTCTTCTTTTTCTGCAGTCATGCGTTTTTGATGCTCTGCTTCTTCTTTACTGTCTTTTGGTGCCAACTTGGTGCTTTGCTTTTTCTTTTGCTTTATTCTCTCCTGTTTGTATCCTACGTGAAACCCTAAATGAAACCCTAAAGAAACCCTAAATGAAACCCTAAAGAAACCCTAAATGAAACCCTACATGAAACCCTACATGAAACCCCACATGAAACTCTACATGAAACCCCACATGAAACCCCACATGAAACCCCACATGAAACCCTACATGAAACTCTACATGACACATTGCATAAAACCCTTAATGAAACCATACATGAAACACTACATGAAACCCTACTTGAAACCCTACATGAAAGCCTACATGAAGCTCTACAGGAAACCTTACATAAAACCCTTAATGCAACCCTTCATGAAACCCTAAAGAAACCCTAAATGAAACCCTGAATGAAACCTTGAAGAAACCCTAAATGAAACCTTAAAGAAACCCTAAATGAAACCCCACATGAAACCCTAAATGAAACGCTAAAGAAGAAACCCTAAAGAAGACACCCTAAAGAAGAAACCCTAAAGAAACCCAAAAGAAAACCCTAAAGAAACCCTAAAAGAAACCCCGAAGAAACCTTAAATGAAACCCTAAAGAAACCCTAAAGAAAACCCTAAATGAACCCTACATGAAACCCCAAATGAATGCCTAAAGAAACCCTACATGAAACCCTGACATGAAACCCTAAAGAAACCCCAAAGAAAACCTTAAAGAAACCTTCAATGAAACCCTAAAGAAACCCTAAAGACGACACCCTAAAGAAGAAACCCTAAAGAAACCCTACAGAAAACCTTAATGAAACCCTAAAAGAAACCCTAAATGAAACCCTAAAGAAACCCTAAAGAAAGCCGTAAAGAAACCCTAAAAGAAACCCTTACTGAAACCCTAAATGAAACCTTAAAGAAACCTTGAATGAAACCCTGAAGAAACCCTAAATGAAACCCTAAAGAAACCCTAAATGAAACCCCACATGAAACCCTAAATGAAACCCTAAATGAAACCCTAAATGAAACCCTAAGTGAACCCTACATGAAACCCTAAATGAATGCCTAAAGAAACCCTACATGAAACCCTGACATGAAACCCTAAAGAAACCCCAAAGAAAACCCTAAAGAAACCTTAAATGAAACCCTAAAGAAACCCTAAAGACGACACCCTAAAGAAGAAACCCTAAAGAAATTTTAGGTGGCTTGCGCCAAGTGTGCGCCACGAAGGGTCTTTTCTTTTTTTACCAATCAATGCAGACGTTTTGGTGTTGCTTTTGAAGTGGCGCTGTGAAATTTTGGGATTTTAAAAGTCATTTAGGCTTTGAAGCCTTTAGGGGCTGAGCTTTTATGGCGAATTCACAGGGAGCTTCGTTTCTTGCAAGCTCCTGGAGGCCTCTGGCAAGCATCAAGGCCTCTCTGGGAAGCTTCTCCCAGAAAGCGAGCGTCTGGGACGCTTCTGGAAGACGCTGGGCAACTTCTGAAAGTTTTGGGGGGGCTTCTCGAAATCTTTGGGAAGCTTCTGGGATATTCTGGGAAGCTTCTGGACAGTCTGGGAAATTTTTGGAAGACGGCCTCTCTGCAAAGCTTCTGGCAATCTTGGGGAAGCTTCTGAATGTCTCTGGGTTGCTTCTGGAAGACTCTGGGCAGCTTCTGGGGGCCCCTGGGAAACTTTTGGAACGCTCCCAGAAGCGTCTGGAATTTTTGGGAAGCTTCTGCGACTCTTGGGGAAGGCAGCTTGTAGATTTTGGGGAAGGTTTTGGGAGACTCTGGGGGTCTCTGGGAGTTTTTGGGAAACTTTGGGAAGCTTCTGGTGGTCCCTGGGAAGATTCTGGGAGTCTCCGGGAAGCTTCTGGAAATTCCGCGAAATTTTGGGAAGCTTTGGGGAGATTCTGGGAAATTTCTGAGGGTCCCTGGGAAGCTTCTGGGAGTCTTGGGGAAGCGTCAAAAAAGGCTTTGGGCCAGGCTTTGGCGCCGAACCCTGTCAAACGAGCATTTTTTAATATTGAAATTAGCTGCGTTTTGGAGCCTCCAAATGTCGGAAAAACGAAAACGAAATTGTTTTTAAGGTTTTTAAAGTTTCAAGGTATCCGTAACGCCTCAGAGGTTTCGGGGAGTCTCTGGGAAGCTTCTGGGCGACTCTGGGAAGCTTCTGGCAGTCTCTGGGAGGCTTCTGGAAGAGTCTTGGAAGCTTCTGGGAAACTCTGGGACTTTTGTCGGGGTCATTGGGAAGCTTCTGAAAGTCTTCTGGAAGTCTTTGGGAATCTTCTGGGAAATTCTGGGAAGCTTCTGGGAGTCTCCGGGAAGATCCTGGGAGATTCTGGGAAGCTTCTGAGAGTCTCTAAGAAGCTTTTGGAGTCTTCAGCAAGCTTCTGAGAGTCTCTGGAGCTTCTGGGGGTTTCTGGGAAGAGTCTGGAAGACCTTGGGAAACTTATGCGAGTCTCTGTGAAGCTTCCGGAAGACGCCGGGCAGTCTGCGAGTTTTTGGGAAGCTTGTGGGGGTCTTTGGGAAGCTTCTTGTGAGAAGCGTCTGGGAGTCTTGGGGAAAGGTTCTGGGGGTCTGTGGCTAGCTTCTTCTAGGCTTTGGAAAGCTTCAAGCTTCTGGGTGCCTCTGGCAAGCTTCCGGAAATTCTGGTTCTGGTGGTTTTTGGGAAGCTTGTGGGAATTTCTGGAAGGCTTCTGGAAGTCTTTGAAAAGCTTCTGGGCGTCTCTAAGAAGCTTCCCGGTGTCTCTGGGAAGCTTTTGGGGGCTTGGGAAGCTTTTGGGAGCCTCCGGAGAGCTTCTCAGCGTCGCTTCCGGACATTTTGTGAAGGTTCTGGGAATCTTTGGGAAGCTTCTGGGAGTCTCTGGGAGTCTTTAGGAAGGTTGTGGGAGCCTCCAGGAAGCTTCCGGGTGTCTCTGGGAAGCTTCTGGAAGCCATTGGGAAGCTTCCCGCAGGCTCTGGGAAGCTTCCGGCGGTCTTTGGCAGGCTTCTGGGACTTTTTAGGAAGCTTTCGGGGGTCTCTGGGAAGCTTTTGGGAGTCACGATTGTCGCGGTCTCTGGGAAGCGTCTGCGGGTCTCTGGAAGATTCTGGGAAGCTAATTGGCCAACCACAAATTTTCCAAAATTGGAGACGGACCCCTATTTTTAGATTTAGTAATAGGGGGAAGGGATTATCTGGGAAGTTTCTAAAAGACTTTGGGAAGCTTCTGGGAAATTCTGAAACGGTTGTCGCGATCTATGGGACTTTGGAAGCTTCTGGGGGTCTCCGGCAAGCTTCTGGGAGATTCTGGGAAGCTTCTGGGAATCTTTGGGAACCTTCTAAAAGGTTCTTGGGAAGCTTCTGGGAGTCTCGGGGAAGCTCTGGGAAGCTTCTGGGCGTTTCGGGGAAGCTTCTGGGAGCCTCTAGGAAGCTTCTGGGAGTTTTGGGGAAATGTCGAACAAAGCTTTGCTCAAGATTTGGCACTGCGCAATGTGGTCTTGGTTACAAATGTTTTTATACAAAAAAATCCGAACACATAAAAAAGGGGTCCCCGTGCGTTTGAAGCTTAGGCGCAGGCCACAGAAAAAAATTGTTAATTCAATTCAAAATTTGACTATGGCGACCCTTCCTGCCGGACCCTAAAGAAAACCCTAATGAAACCCTAAAAGAAACCCTAAAGAAACCCTTAATGAAACCCTCAAGAAACCCTTTAAAGAAAGCCCTAAAGAAACCCTAAAAGAAACCCTAAAAGAAACCCTAAAGAAACCCTTACTGAAACCCTAAATGAAACCCTAAAGAAACCTTGACAGAAACCCGGAAGAAAGCCCTAAAGAAACCCTAAAGAAACCTTAAATGAAACCCCGCATGAAACCCTAAATGAAACCCTACATGAAACCTTAAATGAAACCCTAAATGAACCCTACATGAAACCCTAAATGAATGCCTAAAGAAAACCCTAAAGAAACCCTAAATGAAACCCTAAAGAAAAAACCCTAAAGAAACCTTCATGTAGCAAATATCATGCAAAATGAAAGGTTGAAGTGCCAAAATGTAGCAAATACCGATACCATTCAAAATGGAATGCGAACATGCTAAAGTGTAGCAAATACCATGCAAAATGGAAGGTGAACATGCCCAAATGTAGCAAATACCATGCAAAATGGAAGGTGAACAGGCCAACATGTAGCAAATACCATGCAAAATGACAGGTTCTAGTTCCAAACTGTTGCAAATACAAGGCAAATGGTGCCAGGAAAGGAATCCAAGAAAAAATCCTACAACTATTCTGAACCCTTTGATTTTATGCAAGAGATTGCAAGATGAAGAGCAACCATAGAAAAACAGTGATGTATTTGAGACAGTTCCCCCGACCTTTGTATATGTGCATGTATAAATGTACTTGTGGAAGACAGACAACCACATGTCACCACACAAGACCTCCGAGCCACTGCAGGCTCTTTTTGTGCCCAAAGTAAAAACAGTTGCTGCGCGCTGCCTGTGAAACCACAGGTTATGAGCCCAAGCTCGCTCAACTGAAAGCCATGTCGTTGTGGACAAGCTCTATGGCAAGGCCTGAGAATGGTCTACAGCNGAGCCCAAGCTCGCTCAACTGAAAGCCATGTCGTTGTGGACAAGCTCTATGGCAAGGCCTGAGAATGGTCTACAGCCTGGACTTCGAGAAGGTGAAGATCCAGGACACAGAGAACGCAACGATCATGGACAAGGGCAAGTACCACATGCATTCTTGCGTGAGAGTTCAGGCTGGAGCGTGCAAGACCAGCTGGACTACCAAGCGAGACACCCAGTGAGAACTTGCTTGAGTTGGACCTGGACGAGGATGAACTAAGGACAGCAGGCGAAAGCACGCCACCGAGCAGCTGGGAACCACTTGCGAACCATGGTGGANGGACCTGGACGAGGATGAACTAAGGACAGCAGGCGAAAGCACGCCACCGAGCAGCTGGGAACCACTTGCGAACCATGGTGGATCTCAGGGTGATGCAGTTGGGTCGCAATCAGTGCATGTGAGTGCTGGATGGCCTACGGGCATTGCGACGAGGACTTCACGAAGTTCAGACGATGGGGTTCCACGGAGCTCCATGCTGCAGTCACTACTGAGGGACGACGTGGCAGGAAGTGGACCAGAGGTAAGGGGGCGTGAGACCAACACGGAACTACTTGATGGACTTCAAGGACGTGCTGGTCAAGAACGGGGTTTTGGACAAGTCCAAGGCTCTAAGGCGGATTCCGAGGCTGCGACAGAGATGAACGGGGTCATGGACAAGTTCATGGCTCTAAGGCGGAATCACTTGGTGGACTCCAAGGCCGCGATGGTAGAGAGCGGGGTCATGGGCAAGTTCATGGCTCTGGCACGGAACAACTTGGTGGACTCCAAGACTGTGATGGACGAGTTCGGGGTTTGGGACAAGTCCGAGGCCCTGAAGTTGAGCTATAGCCTCCAGCAAAAGTTCGACGGTCAGACGGTGCAGAACCCGATGAGTTGGAGAGAGCGTTGGAAAGGACAATGTTCAACGAGATGTTGAAACAGATGGAACAACTGCGGAAGGAGAATGAGGCCCTCAAGCAGAAAGCAACGCAGGTAGCAGAGAAGGTGCAGGCGAAGAAGGAGCCAGAGTGGATAGCAATGACACCAGAAGCTACTCCACCGGCGACCAGAAGAACTACTCCAGGTGGAACAGTGGTGCCACCGAATACACCACCAATGATGCCGAGAGTGCTGGACTTGCCGTTCATGGGGTCCGCAAGAAACTTGGACAAGGAGGGATGGGACTTGGATGAAGTCTTCGGACCACCACCACCTCCTGTACCACGAGTTCATGGAGGACTTCACAACGAGCAGGGCCGACAAGGGCAGCAAGAAGCACTTCGCCAAGGTTGGGGTGCTCGACTCTGGGAACAGCCGGAATGCGCTACATCCTGGACAAGGTCAAGGTTCTGGACTTCCACGAGATGGTCATCAAGGAGATCTTCTACGTGCCTGTCCTCAAGGAAGGGATCAAGATCGACTTCAACAAAGACAGATGTACTGGGGATTGTGGAACAAGATGCAATCCCATGGAGATGGACACCAACCTCCAGCAGGACGCCAACAAGGAGCTGTACCTGGGAATGGGGGAGGTGAAATGTTTTGGACGCCTGAAGCGCCAATGCATGGTCAAGTTCAAGGTGACGGTCACATGGGGAATCCAATNACCTGGGAATGGGGGAGGTGAAATGTTTTGGACGCCTGAAGCGCCAATGCATGGTCAAGTTCAAGGTGACGGTCACATGGGGAATCCAATGGGACTACATGGAAATGGTCTACATGCTGGACTCCATGGACATTCGGGACAAGTACAGGTGCCCGATCAATGTGGAGAACCTCAGAGACAGCCTACGGGACCTCTGAAGGATGACAAGGATCTAAAACTTGCATGGTTGGAAGAGGAGGTGAAGAAACTGAGGGGAGGTCAGAAGCCGTTGGATGGACAGTACTGGAGTATGCCGGTACCGAACTATGGAGGTCCTCCAGCCAACTTTGGACTACATCCTCAGCAAGCACCACCATCAACTATACCGGGACTACAAGATGCTCAATGCCATCACGAGCATTTGCGAAATGTGCCAATTCAGCTTCCGCAGCTGGCGGATGTGAGTGAGCCGAACCCAGCTCTACGTGCAGGAGACTGGATGAGTGAGGTGCAACCTCTGATCGCCGATGTGAGCGACGGAGCAAGCACATGGTGGAAAAAGGTGACGGATGAAGCCTACAAGGCCTACACCAAGTGGCTGTCCGCAGGTCCCCTGGACAAGATGGCCATTCAGCCGGATGTCACCGTGGAGCCTCGCTATGCGCGGTTGGAAGCAAGAGTGTTGACAATGTTGCTTGGTTCCATTCCATCAACATTGAAACAGGAGGCTGTGTCTGCCCGGGAGCTCACTTGCGTGCAGATTTTGTACAAGCTCCTCAAACAGTTTCAGCATGTTTCAGCCGGGTGGTCTCTCAGAGAAGGCAAATTTGTTGACCAGTTTGACAAGGGTTCAGCCTGCCAAGACCTTCAGAAGCCGGTGAACAACTTCGTCAATGGCAACGACAACTGAGGAGATCTCGAGAGCTTGGCGTTCAGCCACCAGATCCACTGTTGTTGACAAGTGCGTTGACAGAACTGACCAGGGTGATGCTCAACAAAGATGCTCAAGCGCAGTTCAGGGTGAACACCTACAGGATGGCCCACCAGATCGACGTCGCCCCGACCATGGTCACCACTGAGGGCTACGCGCAGTTGCTTGTGGCGGAGGCGGACCACTTGCACCATAGTGGATCATCGAGGAGTTCAACCTCAATGGCGGAGACACCCAAGGTCAAGGCACTCAACAATGTGGAGAAGGGCACCCCCAAAGGACAAGGAACACAAGGTGGTGCACTTCAAGAACAACAAGGCAGTCCTGCAGTCAACAAGCCATGCAGGCACTGGGGATCAGATGATGGCTGCAAAGCGGGACGGACATGTCGCTTTGTGCACGACTGGGACAAGTTGCCGGACCAGTATTCCCGATGCTTTGTGTGCAGCAGCAACAAGCACATGGCCAAGGACTGTGAAGCCCCAAAGGATCCGAACAAGGGTACATCGCCTTTGAAACCGGATGGCAAGTCCAAGGGCAAGGGCAAGAGCAAAGGGAAAGGCAAGGGTAAGTCCCAAGATGGATCCACTCCCAAGAACCAGGAAGCTGCTGTCAAAAGCCAACAGGTGGCTGACGCTTCTTCAACTCCGACAGCTTCCACTCCGACACCAATGACATCTTCAACAGCCCAAGCAACGACATCGAGCTCTACAACCTCGATGGGGGGAGTCGTGGATGATGTGTCAAAGCTGTTGAAAAGTTTGCATGTTGCNAGCAACGACATCGAGCTCTACAACCTCGATGGGGGGAGTCGTGGATGATGTGTCAAAGCTGTTGAAAAGTTTGCATGTTGCAGCAGAAGCAGTAGCAGGTGGACAACCCGAAATGAAGGTTTGTCAAGTTCGCAAACTGCAGCCGCAGGAGGAGATGACGACTCTACTTGATGGAGGAGCTACTCACTGTCTTCGTCAAGTTCGAGGTCAAGATGAATGGCAACGAGCTCAACCGGTTACAGTGAAGTTGGCAACAGGCGCAGTTCAGCTCAAGCAGTGCAAGGAGACTGGAACTTTGCTGACCATGGAGCCCGTGCAAGCCATCGTCCCTGTGAGCAAGATGTTGCAGACAGGCTACAACATGGTGTGGACCAAGGATGAGTGCGTGGTGGAGAATGCCGAGCACCAGAGACTACCAGTCACCATGGTTCAAGGATGNGCAGACAGGCTACAACATGGTGTGGACCAAGGATGAGTGCGTGGTGGAGAATGCCGAGCACCAGAGACTACCAGTCACCATGGTTCAAGGATGTCCAACAGTGAGCAAGGAGTATGGCGACATGTTGATGGACCTCATCGAGATGGAGGAGAAGAAGAAGGTCAGGATTGCAGCAATCTTGGGGAAGGAGATGGAGCCCGAGACTGAGTATGAGAAGAATGTGGCGGAGACCCAGAAGATGTTTCCAGAAGTTCCCATAGCCTGTGATGGACAATGGAATGGTGATCGATTGCCGTGGAACAGGAGAAAGCGAAGAGCAATCGAGAAGGCCAAGTTCGTGGTGTTACACCTCTACTCTGGAGATGATGAGAAGACCTGGAAACAACTGGAAAGGCAAAGCAATGGTGTGGAGGTGATCCAAGTGGAGCTCAAGAAAGGTGCCAACATGCGGGACAATGACGTGATGAGCTACTTGGAGGACCTTGCAAAACGGGGTCGCATAGATCAGGTGATGGCCGGCCCTCCATGCCGAACTGTGAGCATGTGTCGGTTTCGACATGTCAAAGATGGTGGACCTCGACCAGTCCGTGGACGCTACAACCAATGGCGGTTTGGTCTACCAACCAACACTCAAGGTGAACAAGCTGTGGTGGACAATGACAGCATCTTGTGGCTTCGAATGTTGCGCCTCATGCACCTCACCAAGAAGGCCTAGCCGAGTGCAACATTGCTCATTGAGCAGCCGCAAGATCCCTTGGAGGTGTTGGACCGTGATGACGAACAACTTCATGGAGGCTATGTCTACCCGACCTACTTGCGATGGATCGAGACGGCGGAGCTGGCCAAGCAGTACCAACTTCATGAAGCTCGAGTGGAACAAGGTGCAATGGGTCATCCAAAAAAGAAGCCCACAGCACTTCTCACCGACATCGAGGAGATCATCGCTGTGGACGGCATGAAGATGGACCCTATGAAGCAAACGAGACAGTGGCCAGAGGATGTTCAAGAACGAGCACAATTCTCTAAGGAACTGGCCACGTGGGCACCTGGACTGAAGCAGTTATTGCTGATTGTCGCCATCAACAGGCTGGCGCAAACACCAATGGTGAAGAGCTTGACTGCAAAGGAGCAGAAGGAGATCTTGGAGTGGAAAGAACACTTCCGAGCGGATCACTTGCCCTTCCGGAAGGATTGTGAAGTTTGTCTTCGAGCTGCAGGAGCAGATCGCTACCGGAAGAGATTGCAGTGCCCTATTATGTCCTTCTGTTTGTCATTGGACGTCATGGGACCCTTTTCACAAGGAAAGGATCAGGAGTTGAAGGGGCCAAGGTATGGACTTGTGGCGACCTACACGGTTCCGATCGACAAGCATGGAGCACCTCTTCCTCAGGGTTTGGCGGGACTACACCTTCCACATCAACGAGGACGAGATCCTGACGATGACTNGACCGCAAAGCGCAGAATGTCAAGAACTTGACGTTTGCGGTGCCCCTCAAGTCCCGACACAATGACGATCTGTTGCAGGCCGTGTCCAAGGTGTTTGTGCGGACAAAGGCAATGGGACTTCCAGTTCAAAGGATCCACACAGATCGTGCCAAAGAGTTTGTTGGCAGAGGATTTCAAAAGTGTATCAGAGACCATGACTTCTACCATACGATGAGCTCTGGTAGTGAACCCCAAGGAAATGCTCGAGTCGAGAGGGAGATCAGGGAGCTGAAGCAACGAATGAGAACGGTGCTGACCGCATCAAGAGCTCCAATCGCGTTCTGGCCTCTTGCACTTCGACATGTTGCTGAACAACGACTACGGCGACAATTGCAATCCCTTGGAGTCACAACCCCAGAACTCTTACCGTTTGGGATGAAAGCAATGGTGAAACAGAAACTATTATGGCAGAAACGGGATGATACTTTGAAGTTTCCCATGCAAAAGGTCAGGTTGTGGGGTCCAGCTGCAGATATGGCAACGACCTCACTGGGGTACTATGTTCAGAGCGACGAGACTGCATGGCAAGTTCTTCAGATCGACGGTGGTCAAGGTCTTTGCAGACCAATCAGCCCTACAAGATGAGCGTGGTGATGCACCACGGGGGGAGAATGGAGATGGTGGACCTGGAGACCAACCACAAATCAATGATGATGATTTTGATGAGGAAGGACCTGGAGGTCAAGTTCAACGACGCTCTGGACAAGACCAACATCAAGGACAAGATCAACCGGATCAACAGCAAGATGGTGATGAACAACCTCAAGATGGACCTCAGGAAGGGATCTTCAATGATGAGGACGACAACAAGCAGGATCCACCAAGGAGGATCGACATCACCAAGAAGGGACTGTCACTCTACCCGCACTTGCAGATCAATGCAGTGTTGGAAGAGGTGGATGAAGGACGACCAGCTGTGGAGATTGAGCAGCCCGTGAAGTCAAAGGGATGGCGACTACATGGCAAAGGTCCTGAACACCGACCTCAGCATCCAAGACTGTTCAAGATCGATGCAACAGGTGACCACCAAGAACAGCTTCAAGACAATGAGGAGCATCGACAGGTTCTACGAGAAGAAGCAATCGAGCGCATGATGGTCAGCCAGCACAGGGAGCTCAACAGGTGGGTTCGAGATGTTGTGATCGGCATCGAGGACGACAGTGTGAGCCCGCAGGAAGTGGAGNTGGTCAGCCAGCACAGGGAGCTCAACAGGTGGGTTCGAGATGTTGTGATCGGCATCGAGGACGACAGTGTGAGCCCGCAGGAAGTGGAGTTGGCGATGAGAAAGTTGGAGGTCGAACCGGAGCAGGAGGTGTTGCAAACACGACTTGTGGCTATGGATGAAGTTCGACGGAACTTGGAGGATTGGAAACCGGTCTTTGAAGAGGAGGTCAACAACCTGAAGAAGAAGGCCGTGGAAGCAATCAATGAGGAACAGTTCCAAGAGCTTCTCAAGGGCGACAAGGAGGTGGAATGTTTGCCGATGAAGGCAATTGCAANGAAGAAGAAGGCCGTGGAAGCAATCAATGAGGAACAGTTCCAAGAGCTTCTCAAGGGCGACAAGGAGGTGGAATGTTTGCCGATGAAGGCAATTGCAACCCTCAAGCCCCCAGCCAAGAAGAAGGGAAGAGTGGTGGTCTGCGGCAACTACGCCATGGAGAGGGAGAACAAGGAACTTGCAAATGCAGCCAGCGGATGTGACGCTGTTGGCATTCGAGTGGCAGCTGCAAAAGCTGTTGAAAAAGGATGGACGCTCGGAGCTGTGGATGTGAAAGCTGCGTTTCTGCAAGCACCTCGCAGAACTCAACTGACCCGTGTCACTGTGGGAGAACCACCAGCATTGCTACGTGCGATCAACCTCGTGGGCCCGCAGGAGAAGTGGATCATCAAGCAGGCACTATATGGCTTGATTGAATCCCCTGGTGACTGGGGAGAGCACCGTGATGGTGAGATGCGAAAAATGACTTGGAAGGAAGGTCAAAAGCAGTACTACCTCAAGGAGAGTGCAGAACGCCACGTGTGGAACATCTGCCAGCAGGGAAGTGACCACGCCGAAGGACACATGCTGGTGTACGTGGACGACATGCTGCTGGTGGGGCCAATGGACTTGGTGAAGTCGACAGCCGAAAAAATCTCACAGACATGGCAGTGCTCAGAGCTCGAGACCATCGAGGACAAGGTGGTGCGGTTCTGCGGCATGGAGCTGGAAAGATGCCAAAGAGGAATTTTTCTCAGCCAAAAAGGATACACCACGGAACTTGTCAAAAAGCACAATGTGGTTGGAACAGAGATGAGCCCCCTCCCGAAACTGGAGGAGGGAGAGGAACAGCCTGATGTGNAGATGGACTTAACTATCAACCATGCGACATGAAGTTCGAGGAGGGACACCAGCAGAGGCCTTCCAACAACAAGCTCTTCATGTACACCGACATCTCCTATGCTCCACCATGCAAATGAGGACTATAGGTCCGTGCAAGGTGTGACCGGCCAATGGATGGGAAAAACGCTGCTATGGGACTCCTCTAGACAGCCCTACGTGTCGCTCAGCGCAGCCGAAGCGGAGCTCACCGGGTATAGTTCCAAGCAGGTGAGAGCCTCGATCAGTGCCCTGATGGAATGCCTTCAGATTCCAATCGACTGCAAGCTCCACGGAGACAACAAAGCAGCGCTGAGTGCGACAAGCAGTGAAAGCGGTCCGTGGAGAACCAGACATCTCCGCATCAGGGCTCATGGACTTCGTGAAGCAGTCCGTCAACAGCTGTGGCAGGCGAAACACCTTCCAGGTACGTTTTTGGTTGCGGATGGTCTCAAAAAAACTTTGTTGTGGGTCGCCATTCAACAACTTTCGGCACCGACTTGGAGTCACAGCAAAAGACGACAACGAGGTGGACATCGACAAGGTGGTCAAGAGTGTCATGGTTTTTGATGAGAACGCAGTTGCAAAGTATGCCAAGGTGTCTGCGGAGCAGGACGCTTCAACGAATGCCAAGGTCCCTGAAGAGTATGCAGCCCCTGAGAATGACAATGTTCCGGACAAGTTTGAGGTGACTGCGAATGCCTTGCAGATTCTCCCTGAGTATGTCCAAGCTCTTGACATTGACAAGGCAATCCAGATTGTCGAGGCCTATCCCGATGGTGAAGCACTTCGACGGCAAGCTGAAAGTCAGCTTGGGGGGAGTGAATGGAGTAATTTTGACAGACGAGCTCTCCAAGCGCTTGCACTATGTGGTGTACTTCTCCTTCTGAGGGGTCAGGTGAAGTCTGGGCTATTGCTGCTGATTGCAGTTGCTCTTGTGTCAAAGAGATCCAATGCGGGATCAAGAACTGAAAAAGAGCCACTGGGCCAACAAGAACAGGGTAGGACGGAAGGAACAAGAGCCACTGGCCAACAAGACCTCAACAAGACTCCAATAAAATCCCAAAAAGATGATGGAGCAAACCCCAAAAAGGCTGAAGAGGCACACCCACCCACAAGGGAACAAGACCAAGGTCACCCAATAAGACTTTCCGGGTTGGGGGGAGGAGTAGATGTCCTTGGATGTCAATCCACGGATCGGGCGCGACCAAGTGCTAGCGATGGGGTGATGACGTCAATGCCACCAATAGGAGGTCGGCAGGTGCAATCAGTGCATGTGGATAGATTGAAAGGCGAGCAATCACTGCATGTGAGCGATGGGCGTGCCACAGAACAGGCACCAGAAGAGATGCCAACTATCAAGGCAGTCAGACTTCGGCAAGCCGCACCAGGTGAAACACCAAGAAAGCCCACCAGAGACCTCACTGTGGAGGAGGTAGATGAGGTACTGCAGCGGGTGGCAAGGAACCGCTTGTTCCAAACCCCTCCAAGAGTCCGAGATGGATGGCATCAGATGGAGGTCGTGGAGCTCTTCGGCAAGAGGTATCAGGTGGTGATGAGAAACCACCGCACAACGCGGCGGAGAAGTTTCCACCCAGTTCACAGAGGATTTTGAGGAAACCTTTTGGGGAGACGTTTCGCTGTGATTTTTGGCAGTGGAGGGCGAAGTGAACTGGCCGACAATTGGTCCGAGACCTGGGAAACGTCAGGATGGACGGGCTACACGTTGTTCCTTCAAAGAAGGGATGAACAACTTGACAGGCCACACAGGTCTGAGCAACCGCAGCAAAACAATGCAGCGGCAACACAATCTGAAGCCGGTTCAGAAGATGTTTTGAGTTGATCACAGATGATGGTCAGCATGCTGAACATCGCAGCACTGGCCCAAGCCTTAGGGCCCTGTCGCTCCTCACGCCCTACGGTGCCATGGGATCGTCGTGGTCTTCAGCTTCGGTCAAGGACGTTGTGGAGAATGGCAGGAAGCCCAAGGTAGTGGTCAAGGAAGTCCTGCACTATGCAGCCAATGGTGAAGGGAATGATGGTCCTTCGGATGGGCCTGAAGGGGAACGCCCAGAAAGGTCGAGGAGCCAACGAATCCTTGCTGGACGACTTGGCAAACTATGACCCCGAGGAGCTCAGACTACAATGTGGGATTTCTTCATTGACTGCCAGGCCAAAAGCCACTCCAAGGCAGATCGAGCACCTGGATCCGAACAGTGGGTTTGTGAGAAATGAGGATGCTCAGGGCAACCGAGGCGCATGTGCTGGACGACCAGCTTCTAAGGCCATGCCAAGGCTTTCAGGAGGCTCTGGACCTGCAGGAGCTTCGATGGCAGCTACAGCGACAGCGAGCTCTACATCCGGGACGTCTTCAACTTTGGGGACTTCCACAACACCTGCAACCGTTGCAGACCAATCTGCAATTGTGGAAGTGACAGAAAAAGGTGAAGGAAAAGGCCTTGCAAAGGGACTTGGACGATGGTACAATGTCCAAGAGGTACCACACGGTCCAATGATGAGAAGATGGATTCCTCACCATCAAGAGGGATCAGAATCCTCACATGCAATGCAAGAGGATCCAGATGAAGAAGTTCCATCGACGCTTAGTTCCGGAAGGAAGCACTTCAACACCTGGAACTAGTTGGCTACGAGCTCTTCACAATGGCTGCAGTCAACACCGGGAACCGCAGTGGAGCAGATCGCAGACTCTCATGTAGCCGCAGAAGATGAACAGCAACCGGAAGAAGAACCTACTATATGCCGTCTTCCTCCACAACATTACCAAGTATGTCAACGGCGACACAAGTACCTCCTCAAGGAGTTCACGTGGACAATGGAATGAGGGTCATCCGACCTGAGGATGTAGGAGAAGAGCAGGTACCAGTCCAGCCTTTCAAGATTTTGGTCCGTCAGAAAGATGACAGCTGGAGTACGATGATCTATGACCCGAATTCTATGCTGGATCCAAATGACCCGAACTACAAGGCGCTGGTTCGGGAACTGCCAGTCATGTAGGTCATCGAGGGCGATCCTCAAACAAGAGAGGAAGCCGCACAGATGGTGATCCGCATTCCTCGAGTGCAACAACATGGAGGAGATGATGAAGAAGAACCTCCACGTCCAATGCGGATCCAACGAGAAGATTGAGAACATGGTATGAGGCCACCAACAAGATGGGATCAAGGAGACCCCAACAGAGCTCCTGGCCCAAAAGGTGGCCCTGCAACAACTACAGGTGGTGCTATCCCAATATGGGATGCAAAGGTGGAGTTCCTCAACAACAGGGCTACAAGGGGTACAAGGGCGGCATGCCTTTCCAACACGTCCCACCACGAGCCCCAGGAGTTCCTCCAGGAGTTCCACAATGGCAGCAGAAAGGGCAGCCGCATGGTGTAGGAGTTCAACACTGGTACAGAGGAATGGGAGAAAGGCCCTATGACCTGCAGCAAGCCTACATAGAGGCCCAGCAGAGGATCTATGATGCGACCCAAGCAAGACTGAGGTTGCCATGGACAGGAATCACACCGGGGATTGACTACCGGTGATGCTTCCGCCACCACCCCCACTGGAGCAGCCGAGCTCTGCAGCGGGATCAGCAGACCCTGCCAATGTCAAGGCTAACACAAGCCGCATGGAGTCAGAAGGCGAAGAACAAGAAGCAGATCCACCGGTGCCTTTCGAGCACGGTGCTATGGTTCAGCCACCACCAGCGTGGGCTGCAAAGAGGCTGGGAGCACCACAGCCACCAAAGATGGCACCAGTGGTTGTGCCTCCAAAGAGGACTGTAGAGCCGGACAGTCAACGGCTCCAAAGGTGGCAATCAAGCCACAACCTACATCACGGCCGAGTACTACGTCCTTGGTGAGATCTACGGCATTGGGAGCTACATCCCCAAACATGGGTGAGACCCCAGAGGAGATTGAGCTGTCCAGGGCTACCCAAGCCTTCCTGGCAGCGTTGGCGGCAGTTGATGCTTCGCAGCCGCATGTGGTGGAGCCGGTGCCCCGAGCGATTGAGGATGCACCAGGCATGATGACTGCGGAGGACTACAATCCGCCAGAGGACGACGAGGAGGGGTCTGGCCCGCACACTTCAGATGCGGAGGCAGATGAAGAGACCCACCCGAGGTTCAATGCCTTTGGTGGCAACAATGAGGGCTGGTGAGCCCTGGGAACTACATGCAGGAGAAGCTCTACTGAGAGCCGCGCTAAGAGCCTTGAGGCTGACGGCATCAGGCTATGTGCGAGGCTGGCAACTCACGTATGTACCAAAGGGGCCAGTTTTTTGAGTTGTCCAGCTGACGCAGTGTAGTATAGCAGGAGTTTGGGCAGACGCCCAAAGGGGGAGTGTGGAAGACAGACAACCACATGTCACCACACAAGACCTCCGAGCCACTGCAGGCCCTTTTTGTGCCCAAAGTAAAAACAGTTGCTGCGCGCTCTGCCTGTGAAACCACAGTAATAATCTGCCATAAGAGTCGCGCCTTGACCTCATCGCAAGACTTGGTTTTCAACAAATTGATGCCACCTCTGCCTGTCGCAGGGGCGACTACCGCTTCGTGGAGGGCGAATTGAAAGTGTCGCGGGGAGTATCCACTCTTCAGACTGACTCAGAATTCGCCATTCATGTGAAGTGGGAGGAGCTTGGCGGAAGTGAATCGGCAGCTGCCTACCTCAACATGGACCAGATTACTGATGATGCTTTGTGGCAAAGTTGCAGCCGAGAGGAGGAAAGCAAAGCCCAAGAGGAGTGTTCCAAGCACCTGGGAGAGATCCATGGAAGTGCTGACGAGACGTTCTACAACGACTGCATCTATGACGTTTGCCATGGTGCTGGTGAGACTGCTGCAGAACTTGCAGCAGAGCTCCTTGCATCCACCCGAGCCATTGAAAGCATATGAAGGCATTTAGAGGAAACCAGCATTTTAAGGAGCTGACCAGCTGACCCTTCCCAGGCTTCACTAGTTTTGTCGGCCCGTAGATGCTTACTTGTAATATTACACGTAGTATTAGGATGCCTGTCGTGCTCTCTTTTCGGATGCTGCGTCGAGACACTCCGCAGAAGGAAAAAACACCATTTCTCCTTCATGCAACATGTGGAACTTTGCATGGTTAGCAGACCCTTGATGCCATCTCTGAGTCAATTTGCCCTTTCCGTCCAAGAAGAGGAAGTAAACGATTACATTTTTCATGGTTTTGCTATATTGTTGGCACCTTCCTTTTTTGCAGAAAAAAAGGAGATCTATTGAAGCACTTGTTAAAACTACCAGCCAGTTTTCGCAGTGATTTTGTAATACCTTGTAACGACATTCTCCCAATGCATTGGCACATTGCGCAGGATTTTTCCTTGTCGCCCAGGCGATGATGGCCCGTGGCTCCACTGGCGCGAGAAAATGGCGGATGTTTGGCGATGGCGCGGGCTCTTGACATGTCAAACACCGTAAAACAGGATCGAACACACATTGAACGCACGTCAGACCGTTAAACAGACATTCAACACACAAGAAAATTAAAACATCATTTCAGAATAAATCGCTCGCATGTAGAGAATTGGAAGGAATGTTTCATGTATGTTGCTGTCCAAACCTTTGGGGATAAATGCATTCTATATTATGCAGAATCATGTCAGATTGGATGGAACACGCCACAGGCAATCTACATGTTGGCANCATTCTATATTATGCAGAATCATGTCAGATTGGATGGAACACGCCACAGGCAATCTACATGTTGGCAACATTGCAAACAGTTCAGCGATCATCACGACAGGCTGTGGCTCAAACGGAAGGAAGGCCACACGATGCCGGAAGTGGGAATTTCCTCCCTCAAAGCAGACCTGATGAAAGTACATGCATCTTAAAATGGTATCTCATTGTAGCTCATGGTAAATCAAACTGGAAACATATTCTTTCAGATCATAGGAAACCAAACCTGAAAGTGCAGTCGGAACCGAAAGGAGATGCCAAGAAGCATCAGAGGTTTAGATGAAACGAAAGAGGCAGTTCTTTCCAAATACATGGCGACAGCAGCAATGACATAGCTGGAATTGCATGGC
>BGPT01002964.1:63633-87123 GCA_003297045.1 Symbiodinium sp. clade C Y103
GTGAAGTGTGAAGAGTGCAGTGTGAAGTGTGAAATGTGGATTGTGCAGAACGCAGTGTGAATTTTGAAGTGTGGAGAACGAAGTGCGCAGTGTGAAGCGTAGCACATGTGCGCAGCGCACGCACGCACGGGCTTGGCTCCCGCACGGTGCAAGCAAGTTCTATAGATGAAAAAGGTCTTATAGTATATCCAAAAGGCAANGGCTCCCGCACGGTGCAAGCAAGTTCTATAGATGAAAAAGGTCTTATAGTATATCCAAAAGGCAACTTCCGCCCCGCCTCGTGCGGGTACTACTGGTAGCTATAGTCAGGGTTTATGAACCAACAAACGCTGGGGGGGCCCACCTTGTTAAAAAAACGGTAGAACATGGCTGGACAACGTAGGAAAATGGCTGGAAATGGTTGACTTCTGAATTTGCACAATTAAAAATAATGATAGAGACTTGACATGTGGAGAAGGGAGGAAATAGATGATTCAATCAGCCCAGATTTGGATTTTGCCAACACAAATACACAGATTTGATAATGAACAATGTGGAATCTACCCTACTTACTTGGATGAAATTGGTTTATAGCCCATTTACAAACATATAGCTGGGATGAACTGGGGATATTCCACATATGTATACATACATGTATATAATATATATATATATATGTATGTCTATATGTATATGTATATGGTTTATAATATGCCTATTACCCAATGAATCACTGGGATGCACTCATGCTGAAGCTGAGTGAAATGACAAAAAATGATCAATGTCCTATTCTATGAAGATGTTGAATCAAACAAAAAGGAAACCCAAGAACAAAGATGAATTTCCCTTGATTTCTCTGGCAGAAATGGAGAGTTGACCTGTGGAGATTTGAATTCATCACCTTTTCCAGTAAAAATCCGTCAGTTCTTGTGATTCTTTAGAGATTTATGATGAGTTATAGAAAACCATTTATAGATGTGGTGTTCATTCGCAAAAGAAAAAAAACGTGTCTTTTCCCGCCAGCCATGTTTGAGTACCAGAAGGTATAAACCAATCTATTTGATGTTAAATTATGTATCTATATCTATATATAATTATAGACTATTATAGTTATGTCACCATTTCTGATGCTAGTTGACCTCCCTGTTTTTGGGAAGATCAGTGTCAACGACCACACCCTTGTGTTGTGGTCTCAGGAACGGCTTGCTCGAATCCAACGTAGCCAGGCTGAAGTTAAGCCCTTCCGGTTGCCTTTGGGGTTCAAATTGGCGTGCTTGAAAATCGAACATATCTAGAAGACAGACATCTTTAATATAAACATATACTACATACTAGTACATTTTATATATATTTACACATATTTACTATGATTGACTATCCCTGACACAAATGCGTCACGCTTCTCCGCATGAGTGTTTCTCTAAGAGACGCAGCAAACCATTGGATTCCGGATCTGATCTTTAAGCAGTTGTACAAGTGCCCCTGTCTACGATAGCGAAGTTGATTATAGTTGATTCATAAGTTCAATCAATATGTCAATGGATTGGTTTAAGGGAAAGTCGAAACCGGAAACCATGGGTTTTCCCTATGAAATATGAGGGATTCCTGTAAATTTTCCCTTAAACCAATCCAATTTTGTTGGGGATATATTCACATACGATTTATGGGGATGACCAACATTCGCATCACCGGGGGGGTACCACCTGGAAGCACCTCGCTCGCTTGGTGCAGGTGTATCAATCCGCCCACACACACAACAAAAAAAACAGGACGGTTGAAGTGGAATGTTTGAAGAAGATGAGTTGATTCCAAGTTAACTGTTTTTGGAAAAAAGCACTCAGGGTTGTTAAATTTGATGTTTGAATCCCATACCATCCCTACAATATCATAGAATCATAGAATATCTATATAGTTTTGAACATTTACCAACATTTTGGCGGATTTACGGGGTGAAAGTACACTAGTACACTAGTTTGGCAGCTCGAAACTGGTATGTTCAAGCAGTCTCAAGCACTTGTTTCCAGCAATGTATTTTTTTCCATGTATATAACAGATATGTTTGTACATAATACGTGATATGTACATGATATACATGATAGATACGTGATTTATATACACACTATCTACCCTCTGGTTGTTTAACATAGCCATGGAATAGCTGGCTAAGTTTGGATGATTTTCATTAAAACCTCATTTATAGGGGATTTTCCATGGCTATGGTAGTCATAACCACAGGATTCACAACGGTCCGGTTCGTTTTTAACCGTTGGACTGAGGCATCCAAGCAAGGGCGTTGGAGGCGGAGATGGCAGGACGTCTTTTTGGTGAATGGCTTGGTGAGATTTTTTTCGTCATGGAAAGATGGGGGTTTCACGGATTTTTCAGTAGGAAATCATGGATCCTTGTTGGGATATCATGAAAACTTCCGGTAAAATGATGATAGAAATGGGGTTCAAGTGGAATAATTGGGGATCTAGTGTGGACATGCAAAGCCCCTGGATTGTGTACCCATTTGAGAAGACTTGGATTTATACCGAATGGAGACTTACCATTTTCTCTAAAAGCGATGGGGATTTGTTTTGAATAATCAAATCTTGATTTACTGTACTGGAAAACTTTGCTACATATTTTTTCGGAGACTGACATGCTTGGCTATTTCTAGTTGGAAGCAAACCATCTGTAAAAAAGCGCAAATACTTGGACGTTGAAATTGCCAAACATGGGTCAGACCATAGGTTGAAGTAACTAATATGTGTTCTGAAAACGGGAATGAGCTCTTTCCGGTCCGGTCCGGTACCTTTTTGAAAGAAGCAACTTCCCACCCAAAAGCATCATGGATGGAGGTGTCGGATCTCATCCTTGGATGGTCATCTATAGCTGCGAATTATGCTGGTGTGAAAACCACCTTAATTAATTACGTTTGATCATTTGAGTACAGAGTTTTGATGCGTGCCCATATTGACATTTGATTACTAAACAACTCGGAATACGAACCAGCAAGCAACAAATGGGCTCAAGCAACAAAAATAGCCATTTGAACAACACGACATGTGCAGCTGAGCAGGGAAATCCGGTGATTATCTTGGGGACGGATGATTGAAAGGCTTACCATATTATGACATTATTGAGTTTGTTGGTACTGCTTCCACACAGAATGGCTCGAAATCTACTGGCCTTGCAGTAACGTGAGGATTATAACTACTCGTCGTCACTGCTCATGTATTTTTTTCTGTGAAAACCGTCCCAATTTGACTCATGGGATTCATTGATTGTAAGGAAACATGATTTTCATGAGTTTACATATGGAGAGTTTATCACCAAGAGACCTATCCCAAGGACATGATTTCGGGACGGAGGAAGAGTTTCCATAATTCCAGACATACCTATATATATATATATATCCTCTGATAATCAAACATGGCAATGGAAGATCCACTATTTCTAGATGATTTTCCCATTAAGACTTTCATCATATTTCAATACGCCCATTTCGAAACGGTCTTCGTCGGTCCAAGCCTTGGTGTTTGGTCGCCTGGAGCCTTGACCACCCCCAAACATTCTGAAGAATGGCAGTAAAAAAGATGGGTTTCCCATAGTTAAAGCCCCAAATATCACTGATTTTCATGGTTATAATTCGGGTTATCATTCCATAAATGGGGTGACTTGCTGACATCCACAACTGGTATTTTGGGCCATAACTGATGTAGATTTTCTCATATCTTCCTTATGGCCCTTTAAGTCAGTAAGTGATGCCTTTATAGTCATTTCTAACCCCATTTTACACCCGTCAAAATAGCTGTTGAAGGGCTATAAATCCCATTAGATCACTATTTTTAATCAGCATGACATCGGTATTCCTATTGTATTCCCATGGAACATCTTGGGAAGATCCCATACCCTCTGGCAAACTAACATAGCGAACTGGAAAATCACCATGTTTAATGGGAAAATCCACTATTTCTATGGCCATGTTCAATAGCAAACTGTTCGTTTACCAGAGGGTAAATCCAATAAAATCCCCATGGAAAATGCTGTGCCGTCGCCACGCAAAAGGACGCTATCGACCGGGCGCCACGGTGGCGGCGCTCTGTTTGGATGCCGCTCGCGCATTTGGGGTGCCGGTTCTGTTTGGATTCCTATAATGGATTATGATCCCCAATAACTCTGGTTTGTAGGGGATATATCTATAATTAATATTTCTAACATTTTATAACTACTTCTGATAGGTAAGTTGGTTCACAAGTTCAATAGCAATGGTTTTTGTTGGGGATATATCGAACTAGTTAGTGGGGTGAACAGAAACCAACTAACATCACTGGGGGGCACCACCTTGCTTCCCGGATGCCTCTATACCCTTTGGACAGTTAGTACCAGTTTACTGCTATGGAATCCATGACCCATAGAAATAGATGATATAACTATTTTCAATAGCTATGTTGGTTTACTGGAGGGTAGTGGATTCTGATAATCCCCAATATATCTGATATTATGACACCACAACTAATCATCAACCAACAGGGGTGTTGAACATTAGTTACATCAAATCGGTGTGGTGCCCTTTAATCTGAAATTCTCTGGGACTGATGGTGATATCTTTGGGAATTCCATAGGAAAAATATTTCACGGAATCATGGGACAATTATGGGAATAGAATCAAACTACCTATATGAAATCCATGGAATTCTCCATGGAATTTTTCATCTCTGCACGGTGGGGGTCCCAGTTTGACAAGATTCGTTGATGATTTAAGCCGATTGGGAAAACCCGCCATTTGTATAGATACCATGGGTTTTCTTGCTCTACCCTACTTAGAAGTGCATTTCCAGGTATAAGTTATAAGTGGATAATGTTGTTTCACCATTGTAGAGGCTGGAGTTATATTCCAACTTCTGGGGGTTTAAAACCATGGCTATACCCATCAAAGTAACCTCAACTGCATCCCCAAGTACAATCATGATGTCCAATTGACTCTCTTACTTTCAGGGGGTTGGTTCAGTCACCACCCCCACTAGATTCTTGCGTGTTGATAGACTGTTGATAGTATACATCTATTTTGTACATACATGATATCCCATAATATCAAGGTTGCACCATGTTGCACCCATTGTTGGCTTTTAAGGGCCCAATGTCTGCCCGATAAAAAATCACCCCTTCTCAGGATTTAGATCTTCCTCAGGAGGTCAATCCCGCTTTCTGTTGTTTCGACCGGCCGGAGTGATCTTGCGGTAGGTAGACTGAGAAACTATGTGAAAGATGGGAATTTCGGACTGGGTATCGATGATGATAGCCATGTAAATTCACATATAAAAAAAGGCATGGAACGGAATCTATGTGTGTTTTTGATGCTAAAACATATGTCAAAACCATGAAAAAACATCGGGAACCTCGTTCGATCCATTGTTTATCATTTATCATATTGGTTTCCTATTAAAAGCCCTAACTTATTTGCCCTGATGCCTTAATCTCCCACTTACTACATAGGTGGTTGGCAATCATGGCTAGAAAGTCCACAAAGTGGGCAATGATGCCATGTACAAATGCGGTCAGTTCCTATTCCCACACCTTATTGGACAATTCCTGAAATCATGTTTGCTTACCATGATTCGCCAGTTTGTAATTCCCTAGACTTCCAAAGACCTGAAGAGATGTTTTGAAGCAGTCAACGTTTTCCACTGTGTGAGCTATCAGCCCAGCAACAGTTGTCACCATTCCTGCAAGGTGGTGACAGTGACTTGATGGATGGTTTATGTTCACTCAAGTACTTTGAAAGTCGGAACCGGGAAATCTTAGATACAAAACAACTTGGCTAATCATGGGCCACCTAACCATGTATCTCCTTGCTATGATGATCCATCCTCCAATGTTGTGGTCATAAGAAACAGCCATAGAATGGCTCAACAACTTTCAAATCACCTGCAAGGTGGTGCCCCAGTTAGTTGCTAATTTGTTTCTTTGCCTGGGCTAACATGGGTTAAACATGGTTAAACTATGGTTTAATATGGTTTAATTATTGTACCTGGAACGCCACAGTGTACTCTTTTAATAGTGCACTTTGGCCAGTGGCACTTTTTATAGTGCACTTTGATGGATTTGAGAAAATAATCGTGCACTTCCCAAAATTATAGTATACTTTGTGTTATCATGATGATTCTCCTTGCCCAGCAGGTCCTGAAGCTGCCATGCCTCCCTTTTGACTTGCTAGAAGCCAATCAAAGTTGGCAATTCAAAATGCCAAAGACCGAAGTGATGAGCAGCTATACATCCATAGATAGACATGCAACAAAAGATGCAAACATGAAATTTATCGATAATATATATTGTATGATGTTTTTGTTATGTGAATTGCATGGATTAAATTTTCACCTGTCCATCCGTGCTTAGCTGAAACCCATGGCTCTCATCTCTGGTACAATCTCCTCGGCCAACACAGGAGCCAACCAGTGTGTGGATGGGATGGAGGGGGCCTCATGCTGCTGCCAATGCATTTGGCCTGTGCAGTTTCTATAGATTCAACCATTTTGGATCCTATAAAAAATTTGGAAACCCAAACAATTTTTGTCGCCTCATAGGTATACCGGCTAAAATGAGCAGGCCTGTGTACAACCGTTTTTCTAAGCCCTTTTAAACCCATTCCCCAGGAGATGTTGGGCACAGCATGCACGAAACTGTGGATGTGATACCGAACCTTGAATGCACTGTGTTGCAACACGTTGCAATTTTCATGGGCCTGGGTCTTTGTATATCTTGAAGTATATTGCTCTGGTGGCCCTGGCTTACTCTCCATGCAAACACTTGAGAAAATCAAGCATGCATGCACCAGTCCACTCAGGACTTGCTCCCTTCGCCGAGCTTCTACTTGGACTAGGTGTCTGCAAGACCGGCATGGTTGCTGCTGTCCTGCAGATCTGGGCCAGGAAAACTCACAAGGATGAATCTTGCATGTATATTGAGCACATGCATGCAAAGATACATATCATATATGATGCATGTTGATGATTTGTAGGCCATCAGTCTTCATTGCATCAAACCAATCAGAAAAAACCTATCTCACGCCTACCGCTAGCTTTTTGCCCAAGCCCCCACTACATGGGTGTCCCAATGACCACTGGGCTTGCTAGTCAGTGGGAGGAATCCCAAGTCATCCGATCCAGGTTTCGGAGGAATCTGCTGTGGCTTCAGTGGCCCAATTGTCCTATCCCAGTGAAAGCTGAGGAAAGTGATGAAGATGGGCCAAATTTGACAAAGCACCCGATTAACACAAAGAGTTTGGAGCTGAATGCAGATGCAGTGATCGCCATTCTTGACTGGGCCAACGGTAGCTTTGTGGAAATCGAGCAGCTACAACCTGAGGCCATGAATACAAAAGTTGTGTGCTGAAACATTAACATGTATCCCCATGACCATCCATTGGATATTTATGTTATTGTTTATATATATATATATATATCTATCTCTCTCTCTCTCTCTCCTCATTCCGTTCTGTAGGTGAAAGCCCTCTTCTCTATGGTCAAGTTCGATCCAGCTGATTCTACTGACACCTACCTGGATGCGTGGGACCTGAGGAGACTTTACACATACGCATGGAGAAGGCAGAACGACGCAGCCAAACGCAAGCAAATCCCCCGGGACAGTGGGTATCAAATTCCTGTATGGATCTGTATGCTGGTTTTATTCCATGCAATTGCAGATATCTTATATACGCATCATTTTTTAATTTCATATATGGATGCAGTGTCTGTTCCATCATTCTATGAGTTTAAGACCGGTGAATTCCCTAATGCTTCCTGCTAGGATCCTAAGATCAAAGAACTCTTCACGAAGATTGCAAAGTATCGAGCTTTGTTCAAGGATCTATGGCGAGAGGAACCCCAGCCTTCCCTGGCAAATGATGATGAAGCCTACGATGTTGCCCCCCCATCCAGTTCTTCCCCTGCTGCATCACCAGGTGATGCTGTTTCTACTGAACATCACGTTGGAGGCCCCTCTGATTCGGCTTCGGGTGCTCTCAATGCCCAGATGGCTGAAATGGGGTTTGGTGAGGAAGAGATTTTGAAGATGACGGATGAACAGAAACAAGAAGTTGTTGGGCTGCTCTCAACGATCCACCAGCTCGAGAATTCCAAGTGAACTTCTGAGTTTCAATTTCAACCGTGATGTTGCAATCTATCCAATTGCTTAACTCAAGACTCATGCGCGCCAAACATTGATGTTCAAAGATCGATGTCCATTTAAGGCCGGAAACATCACCAACTTCTCCTACCCCTACTACTCCTGCCACTCCGGTGGTGCCACGCCCCTCGGGTTGATAGATTATTGATCGATATAATCAGCACCCAAGGATTTGTATGCATGCGTCCTTTTATGATTAAATTTTAACGAATCCATGTACTAAAAATCATGGTTCCAGAGTTTGTTGGGTCTCCACCAAACATTCCGTCCATGCCCAAGGTCCTGCATTGGCTCTTCCTGCACCTCCCGCAGTTGATCCTTCGGAGGCAGTGGGATTCGGGCCATGGTTGGTGTCAAGCATTCACTCATGAGAAGAAAACATTCATCGATCATAACCATGATTTAGATATGTGGAGCCCATCTTTAACATATTAGGTTTTACTGACTCATCCGGGTATTTTTGCCTTGGCCAGTTGGACACTTTGCCTATGGAGCCTGATTTGGCAATTCCGGACTCTACACCTGCAGTGGCACCCGTGGAGGAAACCAAGGACCAGGCTAGGTAACATTTGTACATGTCATATCATGCAATGGAGTTGCCACACTTTTAATCCCAAATCTCAACACACACACACATATATATATATATATGCAGAATCGAGTTTGGTATCATGAGATGAGACTGCAACATATGAGTATATAATGGATAGAATACATGGCATACATTTATATAATCATAGTATATAATCTGTTTTGTTGGAGGCCGAGATGCTGGACAAAGGCAAGGAGGCTGCCGAGACTGAAGGGATCACCCCATCCATGCAGAAAGCATTGCGCACATCAAAGCGCAAGGAATTGAAACCAGGAAGGAGGAAGGGTTCAGGTAAGAAAAACAAGGGAGACAATGCAAACAAGACAAAGAGAGCATACAAGAAGCGTAAAAGCAAACGCAACATCTTGAAAGCAGCCAGCCCGCCAAAGCAAAAAAACAAGAAACCCCAGAATGAGACTGAGATGCATGAAGGAGAGGAAGGAGCTGCACCTAAAACAAAAAAGAAACCGCGAGGATCCACAGAAACGGCAGCAGCCAAAGCGAAAGTTTGCAAGCCAAGGCCCGGCAAGGGGCCTGCGCAAAGCAGGGTTGGATCAGGGAAACATTGGTGTTACGTGGTTGTGGAGGGGCAGCAGCTTGGCTGTAGATCCTGTCGCTACAGCTACAACGGTTGCCACCATTGCAGAAAGGAAGGATTCAAAGGCAAAAACGCGCAACAGAAATTTGAAGAGCAACAAGCCAGCAAGGAAGCACAAGACACAGGCAGTACAGGTTCAACCGCAGAGCCTAAGAAACCCAAAACCTCGCGCAAGCGTAAGGCACGCGCAGAGTGAAAGGAAAACGATGAGGGTTGAGCCATGCAAATTTGGTAGAAGGGTGTCCAGGGAGACTCGGCTAGTTATGTAAGAGTTTCTGTTGTGGAAGCACGAAATATGGTTTTATAACTGCGACGGTACTGTGCATGTATTTCCCTTTTTGTTTCACAGGCATGTTCCTTTCCCATCCACCAGTCCTCGTGCCAAGGAACACTCACTTTGGCCTTTGCAGTGTAGACCTTCGTGGGCAAATGGAGCTTGAGTCACGATCTTTTGCGACGGGCAGGGAAAACCTTGCTCTTTGGGGTTCAATGGCACCAGACTACAAGCGGGGCTGAATGCATTTAATCTATATTCATTCATGTATGATACCGGGATTGAAATAACTGGATCTGTATTTTATATAATTATATATATAGATACATTTGCATATGATATAAATATTTATATATATATAGTTCCCGTGTTTGCTACAGTCCTGCTTGAGGGTTTCAGAGCCATCAATCTGTTTCTGTGGTGGGCAAACGAAGTTGAAGCCCTCTTAGCCACGGGATGTCAGTGTCACTAGTCCACCGATGGACATGCCCAGGGTTTGCAACAGGTCAGTTAGCTTAGAGAGTCTGATCTGCAGCGCAAAAAAGATGGGAAATGCTCTTTTTAAATCTTTGCACCCGCAGGGTGGATGAAGAATGGCATTTCAATCAACTATATAGATCTCTCTATAAATATGATATATACTATATATATACATGTATATATATATATATCAATCTATATAGTTACATGATCCGATATGTATATCCATATGTATATGTTATGTTATACATTCAAGAAATGATACTGTATATCCCCCTCCTGCACTTCAGCCTGGATGATGGTACTCTCCGGGCCAGTGCCAGGTGATGAGTGGAGCCTGGGCGTTTCGAAGGCGTATTAAGAGGTGTGGCAGTACGCTTCCCCCTCACGGCCTTGCCATGCAAATGCAAGTATCCAAACCGCTCAAGAGTTTTGATTTCAATCATTTTTGCTTTAACAAGCCAAGCTGACATGGTACATCACTGAGCTGCCCATGGGTCAATGAGTTTGAATTTTGGATCAAAGATAAGCAAAAAGACTTTGGCATCCTTAACTTGGCAACGAAGCCATGCCAGCAATTCCCGTCCTCGAAATGCAGAAGATCTTGCAAAGACTTCTGATCCTGCGAGCCCCAAAAGTTTCTCAGCTGGATGGTTGAAATATAGATATGAGATGGGATCCATAGATATTCTATCTAAAAATTATATATATAATTCTTGTGGTTTACATGCATGCATCGATGCAATCTCAAATTGTATGCGGGGTATCCAATGCTATGATATTGTTTCAAAAAGTATTCGATCCAACATAATCCAACCCTTAACCTGTGCTGCTTTTGATCTGAGGTACTGATGATGGTGGTGGTCTACCTCTGCTTCATGGAGATCCATCCGGTGGAGAAGGTGGGATATCAGTATTGGTCATGAACAGTAGTACCATTGAATCCATGTGATTATGGGAAATACATGTCAAATCAGAGAGACCCGTTGAACTATAACTTTTCAGCCTTGCTGAGATAGCCCCCTGTAGGTATATCATTGCATAGAGGTCTTTGCTGGTATTGGGACTTTGACCCGGTGCTTGGAATGTGCTGGATACCGCACCTGCAGCCTAGACATTGGTTATTGGTGGCCTTGGATGGATGACAGGGCTAAAAAATCCAAACGCATCCGGAAAAAGTGCAAAGGAAACTTCTTAGACCTGCTGTCCCCGGCAGGATTTGCGCTACTTGTCTAATACCCTACATTTTTCAAAATGTATTGCTGTCAGTACTTGGCTCACTTTTGATTCGCTCAACATGGTGAACCTGTTCTTGCAACTAAGACTCCTGTTGACGGCTATTTTGGAATCAGAAGATGGACTGGTGGTAGCCTTTGGCTTGGTCTGCAGTAGTTTCATTTCCATATCGATGGGGACAACAAGACGTTCTTATTTTCTTCCAGAAGGTGATCCAACCTCGTCTCAGTCAGCGGAGAGGGGAAATCTCCTTGCAAATAGGATAGGGTTGACCCTACTTAGTGAGTGTCAGTTGAAAGGTTTTGTATTGTGTTGTTCCACCCCCTCCCATCAACCTCTTGGTGCCCAAGCACGGTCAGGACCTATCTCGCCATTTTGCTTGTGATGGCCAAGAAAGGAGTGTTTGTATTAGAACAACCTTCTTCCAGTATGGTCTTCCGATTGCCTTGCTTTCAAGACCTTTGTCGCCTCACAAAAGCTTCTCAAACAGCCATCATGTTGACATGGGTGTATAATTTGAAATCATATGCAGGAATCTATAATGACCCAACCTGCTGATTTTATCTCTGAAAACCTGAGGTGTACAAGCAGAGCTTTTGGATGCGAGGGTTCGGCTCCAAAACGCCGAAGCGCACCACCCTATGGAGTAATTCCACTGGTGTGAGGTTTTTCTCAACGTCAAAGCGGGCCAGGGGCAAGAAAACCTCTTTAAAACTTGCTGATGTGTATTACGATGTCCATGGAAAGAAGCGCTACAAAGGCAATTCCAATCTTCGATCTTCACAGGAACATGGTCATATATAGTGTGTTTCTCACACATGCATTCATGCATCAAATTCTGATGTTGGAGACATTCTATACAAACACAGAAACTAGCTAAGGCAATACCCAGTGGGATTTGGAGTCCGTTTTGCACAAACAGTGGAACGTCTGAAGAAGGAAAGGTCACCTTTGCTCAGCCACAGCTTTGTTCCTTTGCTGGCACATTAATGTAGTATAGAAAATTGGAGTCCCCCTTAGGAAGGTGAAGACATTGCAGCAAATCACTGAGAAGATCGAGGCAGAGTCAAGACCTAAGATTGTCCAATCATTAGGCCCCAGAAAATCCTGTGTCATGAAGAGTGGCTTGTTAAGCCCTTCTGTACTATAGGTCATCCCGCGCTATGATGGAGGATACAAAGCTTCGCAAGTCCGGGCCTAACCCTTTCAATTTGTTGGAAACACATACTCTTGAAGATTATAATATAATGTTTTTAGTACATATTGCATGCCATTCGCCCAGGACCCTGCTGAAGGCTGTGAAGCCTGCAGTGCCGGCACCTGCCGCAAAGGCAAAGGCCAAGGCCAAGGCAGCTTCAAAATCCTCAGCGCGTAAGCCCAAGCGCAGAGGTGGTGATGCTGATGTGGATGATGATCAGCTTGGTGAGGGTGAGGCCCCACCAAAATCAAAACGAGCCAGGAGACGCAACTGATGAGGCCAGTGGGGGTTTGATATTGGACATGTTTTTTGAGGTGCATACTTAAACCCCATATATATATGTATATATATATATAGCATTATAATATATATATATATACATATATATATATATATATCATTATCTATCACCCGCAGTTGTCCAGTGTTCTTCCAAGTAGCTCACCAATCATGAGAAGGGACAAGTCTGCCAGCCACACCTGTCAGGCTCTCGAATGATCGACGTGTGTGACTCTTGAGCTGGGTTTTCTCCCTCTTGGTTGGACCGTTTACCATGTGGACCAAGAAACAATCTTGGCCGGGGCAAATTCATGGGATGATGGTGCGCATTTCTCAGTGCGCCTAATGTACCATCATGCCAACTTTAGTTGACAAACTTTAGCTGGCCACTGCGCTGCCAAGCATGGGGATCAAGAGCGAAAAACAATAGATCTTTGCTCAGGTCCTTTTGCCCGAAGGGCTAAGGTTCATCAGCCAAAGTTCAAAAACTGTACCCACCGTGGCCCCTTCGCAGGTGCTCGCGCCTCTGCCGATACACAGCAAGGCCAAGGCAAGCAGCCATGCGGTCCTGCTGCTAAAGCAATAGCAGCAGCAATTTCTCATGGGGACCTCTGGTACCACTTAGAAACTGAATCTTTAAGTATGTCCCTTAAAGTTTGGGTCCAAGCTGGGGATATGTTTTTTTAGTCGAAAAAAATATAGGCCCGGGGTATGTGGTATCAATTTTGCCCTGAGGTGAGTGAGACAGAAGCTTGCTCCATTTGTCGTGCTTTTTGGGACGAGTTTTCCCCTTTGTTGGCAGAAGGTTCTAAACCCCGAAGTGCTCACTTCTTGTCTATGGCGGCTGGGTTGTCCAAGACAGGGCACGAGGAACGCTTCTCTCAAAAGTTTAGACAATATGGTTTGGCAGCTGACATCCCTATGAGCTATGTGGATGTTGGACTGGAATCGGCACATCCGATTTTATGTTTGGCTGATACTTTACAAACACTCGGGTCGCGAAACAAATTCGATCTGACGACCATGGGCCATTCCGAACAGAGTTACAATCACTTCTGGGATCGTTGCAAACGATTACAACCGAAGCATCCAGTTTACACGACTCACCCAGGTCGCCTTGGGCGCTGCATTCCTATTGCTGTACACTGTGATGAGGGTACAACCCTAAAGAAAAAAGGAATCATGATAGTGCAATTTCAACCAATAATGGGCCGTGGGACGCGCAAGCGAAAAGCAAGCCTTGAAGAGCCTGGTTTGAACATGCTTGGAAACAGCCTAGTATCACGTTTTCTTTGGTCTGTGATGCTGGCTAGGGCCTGTGGAGGCAAAAGGAAAAAAAACAAACCCCTTTTGGCACTTATTGGCCATTTGGCCACAGAGCTGGGCAATGCTTTCTACAATGGTATTGACATCCCTTTTGGCAACGAAACAGAGCGTTGGTTTGTTGGGCCACTGGCACTCAAGGGCGATTGGCCTGCCTTAGCCAAGATAGGATCGCTCTCCCGAACCTTTGGGCATCTATCGCACCAAAACAATGAAAAGGCAAAAGGGATATGTCACCTTTGTCGGGCGGACAGGCAAGGGTTCAAAAACTGGCAAGATATATCCTTCGAAAACATGTGTGCAATGCGTGTGTGCAACACACTTCCATGGAAGGAAGAACCATTGATTCTGTCTGCCATCCCGTTGGCTCATTGCGATAAGGCTACCTTTTTTCGTGCCGATCCATTCCACACACTTCACAAAGGGTTGTTTGGTGATGTCTGTGCAAACGCAATAGTATCTTGTATATATCTTATTTGTGTGCAGCATTTTGTTGGGGTTGTTCAGGGATGCTTCCCCCAACATCCAGAAACAAGCAGTTCAGCATCTCACGAACCCCTGCGCTGGTTGAGGTATGTTGCTTCGATTGGTTGCTCTACGATGGAGCGTTCGATGACCAGTGTGCCGGTCTCTTTGCTGACCTCAAGGCATTCTGTAGTAGAGAGGGCCTGTCACTCCATTTGACTGCTCTGACACGGACGTTGTTGGGATTTCCTAAGTCCAGCGAGTATCCAACAGCGAAGCTTGTTTCTTGATTTAGATTTTTTCCCATGATTTTCGAATGCACGGGTATATTTTTGGGCCTCTAGCCGAAAGCTACCCAAGGAATTGGTTCAAAGGGCAGGACACTGTTTCCATCCTGCGTTTTTTGGATGCCCGCATAGAAACTGAGTTGCCATCTTTGGATGAGGAAGGGCATCCCTACTTTGAAACTATGCATACAGCAATCAGGGCAGCAAATGCTTTCTTGCGCTGCATGTACAGTGCATCATTGTGGCTGACAAACGATGAGCGAAACATTTTGTTGGAATCAGGACATGCATGTGTCAAGGCCTACCAACAGCTCGCCCAAACAGCATACAGCTGGGGGGTGACACGTTAGAAGTATCAACCAAAAATTCATATGTTTGGAGAAATTTTTATTCCCCCTCGAGGTGCAGAAGCGCAAAGACCTTCCCAGCATAAACCCATTAACATGGGGCACCCAAATCGATGAAGATTTTGTGGGGCGCTGTGCCACATTTTCCCGGATGGTCAGTGTTCGCACTTGCCACACCAGAACACTTGGAAGATACCAAGTTGCTTTAGCAGCCAGGTGGTGATGAGTTATGATTGATGAGTTGGAAAAATTATAAATGTACAAAACATACATTGCCTATCTATATCATAATATACAATATCTGGAACTTACAACTATGTAGGTTGTTGCGGGTTGTTGCCATTGGCCTTGTCCTATCCACCCAGCTCGGTCCTTGAAAGCCTCCAGCACATACTGGATGATTTTGCTTTGGAGCTCTGAAAAGGCACGGAAGAATGGGTTCAGGCCTCTTGTTGGGGTGATATGCTGTGACATCATTACTAAATTGTCCCAAGATATCACACACACAGATATATATATATATATATACATATTAAGATGACGATGTATAATATAGTATAGTAATCATGATATATTATAGAGTAACAAACTATATCCTTATAACAGTTTTAGCAAGGTGGGTATATAGCCTAAAATGCCAGTGGCTGCTTTTGGGGATGAAAACCGTGCACAGTGATACAGTGTACTATATTAATAGTATACCTGGGTTTCCAGGTAGATCTAAATATATCCTATCAATCACCCAGAAATCACGTTTTAACCCTATTTATGTGTACATTATGGTAGATACAACCTTTAAATCACCGATAGATCCCAATTTTTGGTTGGTCATAACCCCATTTTAAAGTCGGAATGATCCGATCGCGCAGATGCCATCAGGTTCCGAACCCCGCACACCGCTCCCGGCTGCTGGCTCTGACGCGCGACAATTAAGACGTCGAGGTGTCAAGGTGCGGAGAGAAATGGGTCACTTGGGGCCTATGGGACCACAGAATTTGATACATCTTTAGTATTCGCCATCTAATGAGTGGGGTACTCAATTTGACCTATCCCCACTTGGAGAAAGCTAGGACTGATGGATAATTATATATGTATAAAGTTAATATGTGGTTCCGGCCGGCGGGCCGGCACAACCCCACCCCTCCCCCCATGGTATCCCTCCCCACCCCCCCCCATGCTGCTGACCTGGCCATATATGACCATCAGCTAACAACCGTCAAAATCTCACATGCTATACTTACATGCTGGCCTCGTGCCACCTATACACTACCCACATGATACCTCACGGTTCACTGCCTATATGTACTGCCCATACAGTACCTTTACAGTAGCCATGTACTAGCTACTCTGAAGATTTCATATGCTATATGTACATGCTAGCCATGCACTACCCATACACTATCTACATGATACCTCCATAATAACATCCCACCCATCCCACAGGGGGGCGTGGATGTCATATGCCATGCCTACGTGCTAGCCTCGTACTAGCTACTTTTTGCCTTACATGCTAGTGACACACTACCCAGCCCCCACCCATCCCAGAGATGGGGCGGGGTGTGGAAACTATATCCTACATAGAGCCTCCTATACATGAAGCCTGCTGCATACAGCCTACATACAGAACCATGATCAAGACGTGGGGGGTTGGGGGCGGGTTCCTGGCCTGGGCTAGTGATGATATGTCTACAGTTTAATGGGTTTACAATGGTTTAATTCCTCAAACAACTTTCACTGGAGCTGGTTGAATGGTTTGTAACTGGCTTATATCCTCTTCAAACTGGGTCTGAAGAGGATTATGATATGTATACGTATGCATTTACAATCACGGAAGAGCAAACTCCATCGCCCCTCCGTCCGGGTTGCTGGTTTTGGATGATCGTTGTTTGAGGACAGAGAGCACATTGGTTTTTATAAACCAGTTGTTTGGTAGTGATTGTACGTGATTTGGATAGTGTGCACAACATTGTTTTCCATTTCATGGTGAATACTGGACAACAAATCTGGACCACAATTAGGACATGGGACTGGGAGTGACCACCAAAAATATGGTTCCACTTACAGTACCATGCCTCACACAATTTTACATAGGTTTATTTTTGAAATCTGAACATTAAATAGAGGAATATACCACCTTGCAAAACTGATTGGCTTGCCAAAAAAACAACATATTCTTTGAACAGGATAGCCGAATTCGGGTTCGCCATCATATGAACTTCACGGATTCCAGATCCATGAATTCCCATAATTTGATGCTTCCCCAACCCAACCCACTCATTTTTCATATCAATTTTCTTTGGGTCCATGTGAGTTTTCAGAGGTGAAACCCAGTTCCTAGAAATGCGTACAATACACGTTTGTGTACATATATAAGTTTCAAACATATCAGTTTTAATAATGTTTTTAAATCCATACATGTATCATCATGTGTGACTAGATAAGACAATCATATACAATAATAGTCATGCATAACTATAGATAGATGTTGTTTTTTACATCACATGATTCCAACGCAACGCCAGAAACCTCGGAGATCATCGCGTCAGCCAGGCACCTGTGGGCTGTCCCCCCCTCCGCCAGTGCTGGGCACTCCCGGCCGTGGTGCCCGATGCTCGCGCACGTAAAAGGGGAGGAGCCGCTTCTGAGGCACGTCCGGGAGCGATTGGGATGGGGCGAGCCACATCAACATACCTGAACCAAGGTAAATAGATTTATAATGTCCTTAGCAAAGTGTAAACCACAACTCATTGATCAATATATTGTTTTACTGATGTAGATCTGCGTATAATCTCAAGATACAAATGTTTGATACTGAAAGGAGGACCATCTATAGCTATGGATTATTATGAATAGAACTGTTGATCCAGAATATACACGCCGCATGGCTATCGGCCACTTGCTGCCATTCGGGATGTACTTCAAACGTCTTCCAAATAAGAACTCCCCGGGTTACTGGCGGGGTTGCGGTGTAAGAACAAATTATCATTCTTTGGGGTGTTCCCAAGTATAGAAGACAAGAATGAAGGGTTGACGGATTGACGTCCCCCCAAAAGAATGAATTTGACCCATAAGAAAAGGGTCTTGAAGTGTCAAGACTGACCGAACCTCTAGCAGTAGACAATTTTTTTAAATGAGTTTCATTTTTTTGTTTTTAATGCACAATCAGTCTTACTGCACAAGCTAGCCTTACGGGGAGCCATGAATTTAAGATGTTGGTGGTTTGGTTTAGCGAAAGGTTTTTCTCGGAGAGGTACAATATCAGTTCCAGCCCCAAGTTTTTGTTAGGGAAATCATATCTTATAGATTTCGCTTGTAGTATCCAGCTTAATCAGCCAAGATTGCAGAGACACACTTAGTGCTTGCTTTCATTGCCCTACAGCCCTATAGCATAGCCCTATGGTAATCTTCGGTAGTGGAAATGAATCAAGGTTCAGAAGGATCAGCTGTTGGGTTCAGCTGTCCTTTTTGGGCATCACCAAAATTATATTGATAAAAACATGGTATATATTTTATTTGTGTATAATTACAGTTATATGTGTATACATGTATATATATATATATACATACACATAATCCCTTCCCCCTAATACTAACCCCTCCTAATAATAAACACCTCAGGTAGTTTTTATTATTAGGGTGGTATTTATTATCAGGGGACCCTAAGAATAAACACCGGACCTTAATATTGAAAACTATTTGTTTCGATTTCAAAATCAATTAAATTCACGCAATTAATACGTTGCAAAAAATTGGATTTCGAAGCGGACCCTAATAAGAAACACCCCTGGGTTAACTAGTTTTTATTACTAGGGGGTAGAACCCACAAATGGTGGCTTTGTTTTTAATTTGTTTTCTAAAGGGGATCAATTAAGGCAAATTGGCCAACCACAAATTTTCCAAAATTGGAGATGGACCCTAGTTTTTGTTATTTGGGGGGGGGGTTAGTAATAGGGGGAAGGGATTATTTATGATTATATGTACATATGTATATATATATATATATACATATATATGTATATGGCTGCAGCTGAAAATGTTAGGTCCCAATCCATACCCCGGACCCACAGGCGATCCATACCCCCGATCCATACCCTCGATCCATACCGTTTTGAAGAGATTGAATTCATTTGCGACCATTTGTGTAACTCCTTCGTTCCATACGTCCGGATCACCGCGTACCGATCAATACCCGTTTTTTGAGCCATAGCCATATATATATATATACATGATTATATATAATGTATGTAAATATATATATATATATATGTATATATATATATATACATGTAAATATGTATATATATATATACATACGTATATATAATTATATATCTATATATGATTTTATATGTATATACATATATATATATATTTATAGATGTACATATGATTATATGTGTATGTGTACATATAAACAAATAAGTGTATGTGTACATATATATATATATATGTACACATATACATACATATTTGTATGGATGTTTCTTAAAATGGGTGGTACCCCCAAAGCATCCAAGTCATTAGACTAGCGTTTGGCATTGAAACCCATGGTGACTGGGAGGTCCCCCATTAAGAACCCCCCAACATAATTATATTCAGTCAATGTGGGAAGAAAATCTATGTTTTGTTGGATATCCTGCTGGATCCAGAGAAATGAACCACCCTCCAATTTGAATTATCCGAATTGTAGGAGTATACACATCATAGACCACATCATAGACCACAGACTGAGGATGGTTGGTACTTGCAATGTTCTGACCCTTGCTCTTTGTGGAATCCGCATGAGTTTGTTGCAAAAAGCATCCGTGCCGGCCACCCATTGGCTCTTGGATTGGAATTGATTGCAGATCTATTTGGTGTTGTGAAAAAAGTACATGTTCGGCTCAAAAATCCAATGGTAATCCCATCTGGTAGCCGTAGAAAATCGGTTTAAAATGCATTAACCTAGACAATCCCATTGGTGGTTCACAAAAAAGAACACCAGGCGTGGTTCCATCTTTGTTCTTTAAGCCTTCCCTCATCGAGTCACATTTGATCATCCTCCAGGCTCTCCCAACGACCAAAAACTTTCCAGGTGTCCTGCTTTGCTTGACTGAGTAGTGACGCCACTCTGGCAACACGCCTATCCAATGCTGGACTGATTTTCTCATTTGTTGAGGCGACATCAGCAACACTAGTGGGAACACCATGGGATAGTGATGTTAATTAATGATGTTGATATATGTTGATGTTGATGTTCATGTTGATGATGATGATGTTGATGATGATGGTGATGATGATGATGATGATGATGATGACGATGGATCATACTGGTTTTGTCAATAGAGTACCCCTTTCCTCCACTGGAGGATATCATCATTCTACCCATTTCTACAACATGCCCATCTCGCGGGGACGTCTTCGCGATGGGTCTGGCAGGGGATCTAAGGTTGGCCATGATAGTATCATTTGAGCACGCCACGTTTCCTGCAGTCAGAGGTGAGTCGGGTGATACTCCAGATGTTATAACATGTTATAACTACATTTTTGGACTATTGATGGTGAGCTTTATATACTTAGATGTTGCGAGAAAGTGATGATAGTAACTGGATTCTATTAAAAGAATCATGCCGGTGGAGTTGATAATCGACTTACAGACCACGAATCGCCGTTTCCGGCAACAGTTAAGCAATCACCTCGCCATATTTGATGTTTGATACTGAGGAAACCATCAAAGACGAAGATTTTCACGGCCGTTCATTGGGTTTCTTCTTGCAAGGTGGTGCAGTAAAAACGTTAGCTAAGTTGGTGACTAGCAAGACTAGGGCTTCTGGTAGATACAGTATATCGAACTAAGGCTGGTAAAGTGGGAGGGGGCACCACCTTTGTTCGGGAACTTCATCATTTATCCAGACATCTCACTTGTCAAAGATGACAAGCGGTGTGGGATGTAAAAAAAATCAAAAAACAATCATCACCACTTGGATCTGCATTCTAGTTGGTACAAGGTGGTGGTGCCCCCTAGAAAGCTAAGTGAGTTTATAACTCCAATAACTATGGTGTAGAGAGGATATCTCCAATGCTATTCATGGGGCCTTGAAACCAAACAAAACTGAGGGGGAGGCTGGCTGGGAAATCACCATCAAACATGGGAACATGATGAAAAAAAAATGGCAATATATCGGAAGATCACCTCTAACTGGAAATTTACATGGGAAGATCATCGAACTAAGTGAGGGACTTTCCAGCCATGGTTGATGAACAGAGGCCGCCTACACGTTTTTGTCGGAGGTTGAATGTTGTTGCTAATTTATGTTAATTTTAGATATGCATCCAAGATGGTCGTTGGAAAATGTGTGATTCTGACTGCAATGATTGACCAACCTCACGAGCCCATCCAAATACCCTCCGCCCTGAAAAAAACATGGGTAGCTCGGGAACCCCAAATGTTTATTGATGCTACAAGTATTCAAGATACCCTCTGGTAAACTAACATAACTATGGTAAATCACAATTTTTAATGGGAAACTCCACTATTTCTACGGCCATTTTCAATAGCAAACTGTTAGTTTACCAGAGGGTAAGCCCTTTTCTTGGGGGGGGAATCTAAGGTTGGCCATATTTCTAAAGTCATCAATACCATCCCGTTGTGAAGTCACTGAGTCACCGAAGCGAACGGTTGCCAGAGTGGCCAGGGGTAATACGAATATGCAGAATACGCGACTATACGCGATCACCTTGGGTGATGGCATATCATGAAGTTTGGTGCGTTTGCCAATGTTGGGTCGCAGACATTCGGACTTGGGCTTCGCTGTAAAAAATGACATGCCGCAAAAAAAGTAAAATCCTTGGCTTGTCATCATATTCCCCCTTCTAAATCCCTGGTTTTTCATCATGTGGGGAGGGGTCAAAACCTGTAAGATTAGCACATAACTGGGGGAAGAACCATCCATTCACCAGCTATAACTTGGGGTACCATTCACCAAGCTTTTGACCCAGAACCATCTTCCCAATTGAAACGCCATAGATTGGTGGTATACTCATGTGCTGATCCAGGATCCGCAGCTGGGGAAGAAACCCATCGTTGATGTAAAGTTGATGGAATGTTCTAAGAGGGATTGCCAGGTATCACTTCAGTACAAAATTATGCGGTGCTTTGACTTTTTTTATAAATGGGTATTTTGGGGGGAGCCGGTACATATTTTCTGTGGACAAGCCGGACTTGATCGGGATTCTGGAGTCGTTGCTAGGGAGCAGTGCACCTTGATGTGTTGACTATATTGGTCAAACATTGACCATTGACTATCTTGGTCAGTTTCAGCCGTGTCATCGCGTTTCTCAATAGACTATGCATACATACTCATACATATTTGTATGTATACACACAATATTTTGTTTGCTAAGGTATTAAAATACATTGTATATACATACATTATAATACATATACGTACACATAATGATCTTACATACACATATATATATATACATATATACAATATGCACGCACTCATACTTTACCAAAAACATATATTTATACCCATCTACACTGGATAGATCATGATAGATCTATGTATGATTAATTACACTTGCTCTTTAAAAAGGTTGCAGTACATCGATAGTCTATGTATTACTATATCTAAATAATGTATATATATAATATCAATTCTATCCATAGTACGCTTGGTTGAATCTCATGATCTATGATTGTATCGTGGGGGTGTTGAATCTCCATGAAATAAACAAAATAAACTAGACCTTCAACTTACTGAACACAAATATCTGTGAACTTAGCCACTAAACTGAACTTTGATGCCCTACGTTTGAGCCATAACGATTAGGCGGGACCAGGCAGGACATGTTGTTCGTCCCAGTAGATGATTCACAGAATGGTTTGTTTTTTCGTGTTTTTTCTGGATCAATGTTTGAGAATATCATCAGAATATCTTCGAAAACATCTTGGGGGAATATTTACAATGAATAGAAACTCGAGACTTAGATCCAAGTACTTCACACTTTTTCCCAGATTTCCCTGAGATGGTACTACATGGTACCCCGGAAAACCATGACACAGCATTTTCTAGTGGAACTTTTTCCCCACCTGCCAGGTGAGGGTTACTAGATTTTATCACAGCTGCGCGGGGCGGGGGGGGGGGGGGGGGGGGGGAATATTTGGGGCTATTTCGCGCGGGGGGCATTCGTGCAAAATCTACAACATCTAGGAAGTAACTCTTTTATATTTACTTCTTCCAAGCCTTGAATTTTAGTAGCTTCCAGTTTCTTTGTT
>BGPT01002965.1:20872-35433 GCA_003297045.1 Symbiodinium sp. clade C Y103
CCCACCCCCGTTAAACTTTACATTCAATTGGGAAGATCAACAAGGGTATTTAGGAATATCAATTCCCACCCCCGTTAAACTTTACATTCAATTGGGAAGATCAACAAAGGTATTTAGGAATATCAATTCCCACCCCCGTTCAACTTTACATTCAATTGGGAAGATCAACAAAGGTATTTAGGAATATAAATTCCCACCCCCGTTAAACTTTACATTCAATTGGGAAGATCAACAAGGGTATTTAGGAATATCAATTCCCACCCCCGTTAAACTTTACATTCAATTGGGAAAGATCGACAAAGGTATTTAGGAAAATAAATTCCCACCCCTGTTAAACAATTGATGATATTGATGATGATGATGATGATGATGATGATGATGATGATGATGATGATGATTCTGAGTCCCGTTGTCGTTGCACTTCCGGGCAAAGCCCAGGCATTTGCCGTATATATACACAATGTTTCACAACTCGTGTGCCTTTGCTGGCCAGTCATTCTTTCTTCTCAAAGTCTCACTTTTGTGAAGACGGGCCATGATTGACATCACTTTTTCGCTGACAAATCTGTCATGGTTTCTGGGGGATGGCTTTTGCAAGCTGTTGCCCCTCCAGGACAAAGCAGGTTTAGGCGCCAAGCAAGAGACAGCAGTCCGAAGCTTAGGTTGGTAACCATTTGTAGACCATTTTCAACACGGGTGCCATGGTCAAAGCATGGTCTGTTTTCCCATCAAAAGGGATGCTCATCCCCCCATCAATATTAGGTGTGAAAATACCCTTTGTACCCAATCCCTGTATGATCCTGGGATAACCATATTCATACACCATGATTTGACCATAGCACATGCGCTTCCCCAGCCCTGGATTTCCACATCAGGCCGTTGAACCCTAATGGGCAGCAGAGGTGCACAAGGGAATGGGGGGGACTAAGGTCAGCAGCCATTGGGCGTTTCCATAGCCATGGGGGTACCCCAAAATAGATGGTTTACTTCATGGAAAAACATATTTAACTGGATGATTTGGGGCTAGCCCCATTTTAGGAACCCCTCATATCACCCGCTATTATTCTACTACACCTCCTTCACTCCCCTCTCCTTGGTCGAGTGTCCGGAACTGCAGAAGCAATTATCATGTTGCCATCTCGTTCAAACTGATGCAACGAAGAGCAGCATGGATATTCACCCGCCCAAGGGGGATCTTGGCACGAATCATCCCATGTGAAAAGTGGTTAGTCAAACCCCCCCCTTGACATGAGCCCCTTGTCAATGATTGTGTTGAAACCATGGTTACTGAACAATGGCATCCTGTGACCTGTGACACTTTTTTCACTTATATGGGGACCAGCTCCTCTTGAAACAAGAGGCTCTCATCAAGGACTTGGGGACTCAGCTCCGAAAATGATTTGGCATCTTTTTTGAGGAGCATGTCCATGCTTTTGATCTCCAAGATCTGACCAATCCGACTTCTGCCAGGAAAAGTCTCAGGGCTGAATGATTTGCACAGTAATTGATGTGTCGTGAAAAATAAAGCCATCATCGAGAGGTGCCAACTGGCGAAACGAGAGGATTTCGTCAAGCTCTTTGCTCTCCAAATTGCCTTTCATTGCTTTTGTGTTTATTTCAATATTGAACCCGTTAACCTTTGTTTTGAGAGGGCTTTTTAGATGCTTCAGACTCACAGAAAATCACGGAAACCTCTTCACCAGCAGCGAATCCTCCGAGCCGCGTGGAACCCGGATGATAAACCGCACCCGGCGATGGGTGAGGAACAGCTTCGCCACCGATTGCCACAGCTGCAGACTCCGGCAGAGAAAGGAAGCAATGCCGACTGAACAAGTATTGAGATTTGTGATTTGTTTCAAGTCCCCATGGAACCTTAGGTAAGTCCAGAAACTTATGCTATATGGTACGGTTATGATGGGGATATAACATGACCTCTTTTTGGTTGCATGGCCAGTATGTTTGGGCCACCACTATTGATGGCAATCGACCCAATTTTGGAAACCCGCAAGGTCTTTCATCAAAACTTATCCGTTCAGGTAGCTCAGGGGTCCTCTGTCTCTGGTTCCACAGAAGGTGGAAGTGAATGTCCGATGGAACATGGGTCCTTATATCCCTGGATGGTATCTATGACTATGATATACTATGATCTTTGCCTTGGATATATATATATATATACAGTGGATGGTTCACAAGGAAGTTTTTCATGATGTTTTGCATCTCAAAGGTGGAACGCCGAAGCACCAGATCTTTATGTTCAGGATTATTGGTCGAGCTGATTGACTCCCTGAACTGAACGGTTTAATACAGATAAGGACCAAGGGATCAAGTGTGTGGGTCCACTGGTGCTCCGGTTTGACTCATGCCCAGTCTTTTTTAGTGGTTTGTTTGGCTGTTTATGTACACCATGTCATTCGTGTCATTTATGTTATGCCAGAACAACAGGAGGCTGCGGCTGTAGATGTGAGTCGCAGCAACTGATTCTGGCCGTCTATGCGCAAAAGAATTGTGTCGAAGTTTGGAACCGAGGAATCCCATGGTTGATCTCTCATCAAGAGGTTGCTGCTAGGTGATGACCATCTTCAGATCATGTGGTAACCAACAATTGGACCCCCTAGCCGCTCTGGGTTTGATATTTGGAGGTTTCCAAAAATCAGACCATTTTAGCATTGAAACCCATGGTTTGAGGGATTCCCCATTTCAAGAACCCTCCATTTGGATATACGATGTTGATATGCCTACCATGATGTTTGTGAACTTTTATCCACTTCTGCTGATGGCGAATCGATGTCTGGCCTGTATGCCATGATTTCATCCGTTGTGCGGGGCCATTTGGCTCAGGGCAATGCGGCCGCCATTGATGGCCAAATGAGTAGATTGACTTGGCATTTGCACATCATTTCAGCAGTCTTGGAAGAAAAACAGATTCGAGAATGAAAGGTTCAGAGATGCCGAGATACCTGAACTATCCACATGTAACCTTTTCCTCTGGGGTCTGATCCCTGTTGACCTACGGCTGTGGCTTAGACGGTTGGCCTTTCCAGACATGGAGGGCAATTTGGCTTTGCGGTCACCAAACGCGTCTCGGCACAGAAATGCGCCAGGGTTTATGGCTGGCTGGTAAGTTCTTATTTGCCCTCTCTGTTCCTGGAAATTTCAGGGTTCTTCAAAGGGCTTCTTGTTGAGCAAAGCCATCCATACCCACCTTTCCACCTTAGACAAGATGGAGCCAAACGGGTGCCAAAGTACCACAGTGTGATCCCACTGTGATTTCTGATTTGCGTTGTACGCTTTCTGGTGTAGATAGGATATAATGAATTGGACTAATTGGACCATCTTGGACCATCTCCTTTGTCGGCGAGGCTCTGGGGAAAAATCTTCACACAAGTTGACATTGGGTTGATACAGGTCCTCATCCCTTGGACCCTGATCTGGTGGACGCGATGCCAGATCTACCGGCGCTTGCCCCTGCTGTGCACCGCGATGTTTTGCCTAGGCCAAGGGGCTGGACATGAAAAACGCCATGGCAAGCTGGGTTGTTTTAGTGTTCACAGTCGGAAACCTTTGGGGAAAAACACCAAATCCCATAGTTGATCATAGTTGATCATGATCATCCTGATCTTTTTCTTGCTATTTCGAGAGGTGCCCCATTTCTGAACGAACCCATGTGTTATAATGACAACAATGGGGATATCACGTCACTAAGAAAGGACAACGGGCAGATGGGGACATGGACATCCAGCACAAGAGTGACCTCAATTTTGGTGTGAGTTCACAATGATAGCAGGGTGGACTGACCCATACCAAGTATCATGCCAAGCATGTTGAATGTGGAAAATCGCTGAATGGTAGATGACATACCTTATTGGGCTCAAAATGTAAGACCCTCAGATCATTTGGACAAATTGGCTGGTCATTTCCAGTATGCCATTCCACTGTTGTGGTATAAAACATGACTTGACTCATACCCTCAGGCGATAGTACCTGTACAAAACTGGTTCCCTTTTTACACTACTGTAGGAGTTTTGTCAATGGGGGGAAGTCGCAATGGATGGATGTTTGTTTGTGGTGAATTTCGCGCTGAGAGGTGCCGCCTTGGAGTATGTCATGTGCAAGACTGGCTTCTACAATGCGGGGAACTCCAGTGGAAAGCATGGGATTGGGATGGAGTAGGTGGGGGTCTGGAATGACCTATTTACCATCAGAAACCATGGCTCTTTGGGGACTCTCTTCCCTGCCTTCTCTGGGATGTCGCCCAGTGGCTCCCCACAATTGGAGGTGACCTCAGTGCGAGAGGCTCAGCGCGAAGCTGGGGCCAAGGTGGGGCTTGAGCCTCTGCAGAGTCCGATAACCCCCTTGCTTATCCTTTGGTCAACTCATCAAAAGATATTTGTGTCAAAATGCCACGCCAACATTTTCTGCTGAGTTTTGGAGCACGATTTTCACGAGCCGAATCGGATGTTTCTCATGATCTTTCGGGGCGACCTTTGCGCCTCTCTGCAGGCCGAAGACGAAGAGTTCTGGATGCGGGTCAATTCGCGGCGCGAGGCGAGGCAGATGTTGGTTTCCTTATCGATGAACGATGATGTCTGATGAATACCCTTCCGAGTCACGAAATGCGGCTGGTTGCTGGGAAATCTCGAACTAAATGAAGGTTTATGGCTAGGGAAGGCATCGAACCAACTCGTGCGTCTTCCAGAAAAGCCATGTTTGATTGCCAGAGGATATGAAATTGAGATGATGACAATGACAAAGATGAAGATGAAGATCATGCTGATTCTGGCTGATAAACGATTATTTTCCTTCTAACTCTGATCTTCCTGTTTGTAGGCACGTGCTCGTATGGTGACCATCAGAAGTGAGTGAAACACTGTGCTCTGGACGTGGTCAAGGGTGGAACTCTGAGCAAGTCTTTGCAGAAAAGAGGGAACCAGAAGGCATCCTTGCAGGAGACAAGATTAGTAGACTAGCATCTCACCAAAATCTGTGAGAAACTGTTGGGATTTACTCAATTTACTCGCTCTCTTTTCAGCAACGGAATCAGATTCGATGTGCAGTTGTTCTGCGAGGGGCTGCAGAGAAGCGATGTTTGTGGTAGTATTGTGCGCCCTTCTCCCCCAGAATTTCTGGTTACTCCAAGAGCAGAGGTCCAGAACAGCCTTGGATGCCTTGGAAGAAACAGCTGCCACCAGCAGGGAAAAGTGGTGTGGGACCAGATGATTTGGTTGGATCCCGGGTTCTTTGGGTCCTACTGCCAGACTGCCAACCACTGACCATTCCAAAAATTAGAGGTCAGAGTTGAAATTCCAATCCCAGGCCCACTCTGATCCGAGTTGACCATCCTTTCTCTTGACTCAAGGGTGGTCGTTTCTGACTCATGATTAGTTGATGTTTCAATTTTTTCAAATCCTTCTGGCAATTTGGGCTCAGTCGGCATCGGCTGTTTGGCCCGGTGCCAACCGATTCCATCTTGGAGGAGTCAAATTGCTTGTTGGATTTGTGAAGTACGAGTAGACCATGACTGGTCTTTAAGGAAAACTATCGAACATGTCGATAAGGTGGAGGCACTAAGAGTTTCGAAGCGGTCAGCCATAGTCTTTTCATGCCCAGGTTTGAGCAGGTAGACCATCCACACGCTCATCTAGGGATTGTTCATTGACGTATTTGTGTTGACGTATTTGTGAATACTGGCAATGAGAAGCATCATAATAGTAGTAGCAAGAGCAATTGCAATAGGAATAGTAAATGTGATGATAATAATAGTAGAGTTTAACTACTACAACAATAGCTAAAATGAAATACATAATTCGGTTTCCCACCTTTTAGACTTGCATTTTTTCGACTCGACATCTTGAAATGGCAGGAGTTTCTTGGTTGATGGGTTCTTCAGCCCAGCTGGCCGCGATCTGCAGCTTCACCCTGGTGGGAGCCACAGGAGTTTTGAAACAAGTTCTGCATCCCATTGAGGAAACGGTGAACAACCTACACCTGGGGTATACCCGGTTAAGTCCTACATATCACTGGGGTATAGTATGGTTATGAAATTTATGGTTATCACTTTCAAACTGCGATGCACCCCCAAGTAGAACCAGACTCATCCATGTTTTCCGCTGGCAAGATATGGGTGTGGATCCGGTTGCGCATGATTTGCATGGGGATTGCTCCAACGTGTTAGGGGTCAATGCCACAGGGAGGCGAGAGGATGGGAAATCGGTGATTTTACCTCTCTGTTTACTAACAAAAGTCCTTCTGGTATTGGCTGGATCGGTCCGAATCATCCCAGTATACATAAGACAAGCCACGAATCGGAGACTTACTAAGCCAGGCTTAACCAGTTATGATCCCTGGGAGAACCCTCCAAGTGCTTGGGACATCTTTGTTTCTTCCCATGGCACAGGCCATGCTAGGCTCAGCCTTTGTGGTGCCGAGCACACAGCTGCCACAGATCAAATCCAAGACCTTGGAGGTGTCGAGATCCGCATGGACTTCCGACTAGTGCTCATTGGTCAGACATGGACTTCTTAAATAAATCGAATTGAATCAAAGTAGACAACCCCTGGAAATCGTGGAGTGAGCCATTTCAAGCTACCACAAAAACAACTCTTTTTGGGCACGGTGTCTTCAAGAAAGCAATATATAGATGCTCTGACAAGGGACGGCTGAGGTGTCTGACGATCCACGAGTACAAGCAAGAGCCCATGTATGTTTAGAAGATGCATACTGGAAATCATGCTTTCAATGCCGCATGTGAAGCTTGAGTTTGTTTTTTGACCCATACCAAGATTTGCATAGATGAAGATAAAAGAGCCAAACTGCTGCGAATCACCACGCAGGTGTCACGGTCAGTTGCGCCGGCAGCAAGCCATGCAGCACCTGCAAGTGGAACATCAGGCAATTCTGTTTGTGAGCATTTGATGTGTGTCAAGGTCAGGCATGATTGGGCGAAGATGTGTCGACTTGCTGGAAGCACAGCGTGCTAGTCACCAGTTGGGAAGGGTTGAATCTTCTCAGTCTTGTTGGAACTATAGAAGACAAACTCTGCATCAAGGACTCTACGGGCGGCATAGGATTTTTTTGTCACCAAAATCAATGGGCTATGGCGTTTTGGAACCTCCCAATCCCATGGTTTACCATCATATACTGGCCATTCGCCAGATTTCAAGCTAATTATCCCCTCAATCTGCAGGTATTTTCTCCATGGCAGGACCGGACGGGAGTTGGAAGGTTGGCCAAAGTTGAGACTCAGACGCCATTCATATTCACAAGGGCCAACGATTCAACGACGTGTGGCATTCATGAAAAATTACAAACACCTCCAAGAAATCGTGGTTAGTAGGAGGCACTCACCAAAAGAGGTGTTGATCCAAATAAAGATTCTTGCATCTGCCTCAATCCTGATCCCCATTCTCGCGGTGAGTTTCACAATATCCTTCGATATTTTGCTGTTGATACAGATCTTCAAACAATGTTGGTTCAATCCCTCCCAAATTTGTTGATTATTCTTCCTATATTTGTTGCTCACATCAATCCTCATGGGTCCCTTCTTTTTGTTTTTCAGGATCAGATGAAGGGAGATTCACATGAATTCACCAAATATATTATACAGTACATGAATATGCATACATATACAGTGTACACGCACATACATACATATATATATATATATACATGCATACATGTACACATAAATATGTTGTATTAATGTATATATATATAATGTATATTCATGGAAAAAAAACATGGTTTCCTGTAAACAGTCCCTCAAAGAAATTCAATGATCTGCGGATTCCGCAGGAGTTGTAGCTGCGGCCACCTTTCTAGCCAGGCGCAGCACAAGCTGAAGGGACAGGGCCTTTGTTGTTGGAAAACTGACCACCAAAAGCTGGGGAAAAGTGTCATTTGTCAACTGTAAATGGTCCTAAATGGTCCTAAATGGTAGTTTCAAACAGTCATGGCCCAGTCATGACTTTCTTTTCCATCTCTGTGATGCAACTCTAGGCAGCATTGATCGCCAGTCGACTGTTGCAGCCATGTCACCACCGCAGCCAGCTACAAAACATTGCCTTCAATGGTAGCCTCCATTGTCGCAACAAGACCATATCTTTTTGGTCATGAAGGCAGGAGATTGTCCACTTCAGTGTTTCAATGACGGAACCTCAAGCTGTGGTACTATGAGGTGTGCTCATCAACTGCTTTGCTTCCAGCCCTATAATTTTGGACAGATACATTCAAATCCTCAGAAGATACAGAAAACAGCAAGGCCAACTGGCAGAAGTAGCACTTGCCACCATGGGCCACCAGCATTCAATACACTTCCCCCAAAGGACCTTGGGCGACCTTAGGTTCCCCGCCCTAAAAGTGCCATGCCATGGCGCGCAACGATGCTGCTCGGGGTCTCCGGGAGGCTGAGGCCGGGATTCCAAGGACCGGAAGGACATTTCTGCTGCATGCCCTTTGCCAGGGGACAAGTCTGTACATATTATGTACATATATTTAAAAGATACACACATGTATATATATATATATATATTATAAGTATATAGACAATATATATAAGTTTATATGTATATATATATATATACACATACATTTTATATATATATATACATATATATATATATACACACATTTTCTCCAAGGGGATCTTTCCATGGTGTCATGGCTTCAGATTCTCATCACCAGCCCAGGCGGAGCAAGAGGGATCGCTATCCCATTCTGACCGATGGTTCCCGGAGGCGCTGCACGAGTCTTTCTTCTTTATGGAGGCGCGATTCCTTTTTCTGCCACTTTATGCGCCAAGTCCACAGTCTGACTGGGAATCACGAGTACTTTCTATTGTGAAGTTGTGATTCTTGGGCTTTCTTCATGATCTATATGAATGAGTATTGGATGATTGTAATTTTGTTTTTTCCAGGTTTTAAAGAAACCAATAGCGATCAGGTTTCGGCCGTTCGGTGGTGGTAGATTGGCAGGAGCGGCGTCAGCTGCGGCAAGCCAAGGGGAGGCGGGGTGTCACTATGTTCCTGTTGGGCAAGGGGTGGGGTGTACGATTAGTTGTCCAAAACCTTGTACCCAAGATGAATCAGCTGATGAATTTGACTCTGAAGAGATCACTTTCTTCAGATTTCATCAGTGTACTTCAAACTTTACAGCTCTGGGTTTATTTGTGAGTACTAGTTGCTCTTCTTTCTTCAGAGGGTGGAGCGAGGGCCAGCTTCAAGAAGTTTTCATGAATGCAGCCCTGTGCCGGAACTGCGGAGCCAGGGGTTTGCAGAATGCCTTCAGCATGGGAGCATCCATTGCCATAGCAGTTCCCAGGGTAGGACCGGTAGGAATGGAATATGTGGAGCGCTAAGACTCCTGAACTACAATGAGATGTTTGTCATCCGTCCTCCATCCTAACCAGGGCAAGACTTGGTTGATCCACAATCCTCAAGGGCCCTCTGAGACGACCAGTGGAGGTTGATGGCGCGCGGGGTTTGCTCTGCCGTTTCGGAGGTGGCCATGTTTCTAGGTGCCTTACTGGGCCGGTTTGGATGGATTTTTTCAGTTACTTTTGTCAACCGGCACGTGTTGCGACCCCAAATCCAAGTCACTTGAAATCACGGATGTTGGGGTTTCTTTGGGACCTTGGCAGACCTATATATGTTTAGAGGCTGATGATCTTGCGCCACAGCCTTATGCAGCTGGCAGCAATTGCTTCAGCAGCTTCACACTTGGGGACATGCCACAGCCACAGCTGGTCATTGAAGGGACACCCAAACGCTTGATTGAAGGTCTTTGCGGGCTGGTCCTAGATAAAATGAAAAGGTTTCCATGAAGATTGGACTAGAAGGACGCTTCATAGCATTCAATAGCTTTCAGGCTCCAAAGTCGTAGCCTGGAGTAGTATGGATTTTGAAGCGGGGCTGTCAGTGTCACCCTCAACTCTGAGATGGAGATCCACTGCGCCAAGTACAGCAGCGTCCCGTGTCAGGTGCACCCGTGCCACGTGGGTGGCAGGTGGCACCTGGTGCCCAGTGGCCGCTTCTGTCCTCGCTGGGGCTGCCGCGGCCGTCCCTGGACTCCGGGGCCGCCGTCCACGGCTACGATGCAAGGCTGGTACCTTGCCACTGCTGCCAGATGAAGCAGGACCCATTCTGATGTTGCCATCCATCACCACCGTGACCTTCTACCAAGGTCCAGTAGATGTGGAGATTCTGCGTGGCATGACTGAAGAACTGATTCGAGCGAATCCGTGGCTGGCAGGGCAACTACGGCGTGATAAAGCCACTGGGATGGTGAACCTTTGGGTACCAAGCGAGGTCCAGGATTTCTCCAAACACTTCAAGCAGGCGCTGCGAGAAGACCTAAAACTGCATATGCCACTCATGAAAATGCGTGCGACTTTGCAGGACCTCACAGTGAAGCCTGGAATTCAATGTTTAGATGCCTCTGAGCCCCTCTTCTCCGTGGCCTTGGTTCAAACACATCCAACCGACACCTTCGGTTTGGTGGTGTCCATGAGCCATGTCCTGGGCGATGGCTTCACCTACTACCGCCTCTATGGTGCCCTGGATCAGCGCCCCACCCAGGTGGCTGGGATCACCTACCAAGCGAACGCCGGCCCAGCGCGGGCACGGCTGAACCCCTGGCGGAAGCCAGACTTCCCGCAGGCCGTCGCCCGGGCGCTGGGACCGCAGCAGGCCTGGCCCTCCTCGCGAGCTGCACGCTGGGGCTCCCTGCTGGATGCCTGGCTGCGGCCCAAACATCGATGGCAGGCCTGGGAGGTGGATGCCGCATGGCTCAGAGAACAGAAAGAACGATTTCAGGATGAGAAAGGTGGATTTGTATCCAGCAATGATGTATTGACTTCCTGGTTTCTAACTGCTGGCAACTTTGACTATGGCATTATGTCCGTGAACTTTCGCGGCCGCCTCTGTGGCTTGGATAAGACACATGCTGGGAACTACAAAGCGGGCTTGGCGTTTTGGCCCACAGACTTTGCATCTCCCAAAAGCATCCGGAAATCCTTGCAGAATCCTCCCTACTTCCGTGCGGAGCGGCAAGATGTACCGGGTTTCTTTCGCAGCGTTGCTGGACGGGTGGGAGTAGCCACGAATTGGGCATCGGTCTATCAGGAGCTCCATTTGCAGAACTGTCAGCAGTTGTTGCACCTTCCTGTGCTGGGAGATGTGCAGGTGCATGGAGCTATGATTATTTTTCGGCCGCAGCCAGACAAGTTGGGGATGGTGTTGGGCGAACGAAAGCGGCGACCGAGAAGACCAACTGTGGCTGTGTCGCAACCAATTTGTTGAAAAGAAATGGACAGCCCTTGTGGGGAGGTGGTGTGGTTTGGCCACGAAACAAGGCTAGATGGGCTAGATGGGTGATCCTCAGCTTCCATGAGCAGCATTAAACAGCAATATGGCCCAAGTCAACAAGGTTGAATTCAGTAACCCCAGCACAGCATGCATTTCCAGGTTCAAGGTCTTTGCAGGTGGGGGGTGGGGATGTTTGCTTCTGAGTTTGCCAGGTTTTTCCCTTTACGGCCTGGCTGCTTTGCGGACGCAACTCTTCGGGAATCCACAGAAGGTGCCACCAGCAGCGGGCTTCCCGGCAGCTGTGGCAACCAGGTTGCACCGATTGTCCCCTGGCAGGACATTGGTTACCTGGCGCTGCCAATCCTTGTGACGACCTGTGCGGTGGCATTCACACTCAACAGGCGCTGCGCGAGTTGGAGTGTTAGAAAAACTGCAGAGGATGCCATCTTTTGATTTTGACCGCAGAAACGGTCACGAAAAGAAGTGCTGCAAGGGTGCCGTGCCAGGACGATCGCCAACAAGGACAATGTGGCCTCCCTTTGGGCAAAGACTTGGATTATGTGCCCTGGATGAGATTGCCATGATTGATGATCACCCAAAATGGACCGGCTCACAGATGCTGGTGGTGTTATAGGGGATTATGTAATACATATCATCCAATTTTTTGGGTACCGAAGTTTGAGCCATGCCTGCATTGGAATACACTCACAGAAGCCCCAAATTATTCATTGAAGCCCAGACTTGGCCCGCACACAAGCCAATGCAGTCAAGTGCCCAACAATCCCAGATCCCGCAAGCAGATCAGAAGGTTGATCGATCTTGAATCCCAACCTGTTTTTTGGATCTCTTTGGTAGGTACGTCTTGTCTTAAAGAGCTATCTACCTATCTACCTATCTACCTATCTACCTATCTACCGGTCTACGTGTCTGTCTGTCTGTCTGTCTGTCTGTCTGTCTGTCTGTCTGTCTATGTATCGTGCTTTCGAACAGAGATACGCTTGGTGGCACTTGCCACCAATCCCACAGTGATGCTTAGCGATACTTCACAGAGCCTGCTGTGGAGGCTCTTGGTGGTTTGGGAGCTCTGGCTTTGGCCTGAAACTCGATCAGGTGCACCAGTCAGGGCTGGGCTTCCAACTTGGCTGGTAATGAGAAGTGGCTGCAAAATTCCTGTTGGTTGATGAGTTCTGGGGATATACCTACCCAACATCTTAGGGATCAATTTTTATCGGGATTCGCGTTCTTCAAAAGCAGTATTTCAATGTATTTCATGGTTTCACCCCGCACCCGTTGCAGGCCCCTGGCGCGAAGAGCCATGGATGACGGATGAGGAGAAGGTGGTGCTGTCGGTGTTCTTGAGTCTGGAAGCCATCACTCTACTGGCCTGGATTTGGATCTACAAAGTTTATCCTTTCCTGGCAACTTGGCACAGTGGACGATTGTGGAAGTCTTGGAGACTCTTAGCATGAAGAAATACGTGTATATATATAATATTGTATGTAATACAATATGCTATCCATTCGTCCATCGGTCTGTTCGGCCATCCGTCCGTCCATTCATCCATCTACCTCTCGACTACCTACCCACCTACCGGCCTACCCGCCTACCCGCTTACCTATCGAATATTATATAAACTATATATATATATATATATATATATACGCACAAGACGCATGGTTCGCCGTCGGCAAACCATGATTGAGAGTCGAAATGAAGTTCAAAAGCAAGCTGTCACATTCANGTCGCGCGGTGCCATTTTTAGGACACCTGAAGAGAGGTCCCGGCGAAATTCTGCCATGGCCTCGACCACAGTCACCAAGCCAGGTTTCCTGAGTTTCCTGTGCAAGGCAGCTGCAGCCAACACTTCGATGGATTTTCGCATCGAACCTTTATTCAAGGTAACAACATCTTCAACGTAACAGCATCTTCAACGTAACAACATCTTGAGCGTAGAAACGACGTTAAAAAATCTTGAAAGTAATGACATTTGTGACATCAAAACNAAATGAACTTAGCGAAGAATGAAGGACGCACAAAAGAAGACGGAAATACCTTGTTTACCGACGGCGAACCACGCGTGTTGTGGGTATATATATATATATATATATGTATATGTAATATACATAGAACCCCGCGGCAGCCAACTCGAAACCGATTCTCCTGCACTGGCGGGTGAGTTATGACACCTCAGAGGATCGTCCCTACTCAGGACAGCAGGTTCGGCCTCTGAGAAATTGTACGAAAGGTTTGGCAGATAGATCAGGTCCGAGTGATTTGTCAAAATGTTTGCTTTGCCCAGGTCAAATATTGCCACCAAAAGTTTGCTCTGCGATGCTTTTGGCGAATACGTCCAGCAGACACTGGGTGTCTTGGCTCTTGGGCATGGATTTGGTGCTTGTCTCTCCGGTGATGAATGGAGGAAGCAGTGAACGGAGCTGTGGCTATCGATATTTCCAAACAAATCGGGGAGCCAAGGAGCTGCAATCAGAATTTCCCAACCATACGCCTGTAAGTCGTATCCCCTTACACCACCATGATATCCCTATTAAATCCCAATTGAATCACCATTCTACCACCATTATATCCCTACTATGACCATTTAATACCAAGTACATCCGTGTATTCCGACTGCCTTCCACAGCTGTGTGAGTTGTGTCAACCCCAGCGATGGTGCGCCAGGGAGGGCTACAGCTACTTGCCGTATGGCTGGACCAGTCTGTCCCGCCGCGAGTTCAGATATAGAGGGGACAAGGATTGGGAGATGCACATGGCCTGTGTGATGCTAAATGGAACATCCACGCAAGGTGAAAATAAGGTGAATAAATGCCACTTTGGCCAAATCCCCATGGGTTGTTGATTTTTGATGATCTTGATTTCAATCACTTGATTCAGTCCCTCCGGCAAAAAGCCATGGTGGTTTGAATCCAGGACGAGAATGGACGGCCCCACGGCTTCGGTGAGTGGCAAGACAACTCCTATCATGGCGAGGCGCTTCGCCACGGTCCAGTTCTAGTTGGATTTTATGGTCCCTAATCAATAATCATTGATCATGATCCCCAACAATCACTCCCACCAAATGTGACATGGATCGAAATTCTTGGATTTAAGCATCAAACATGGTGTTTTAATGGCACATTGATGGGGATATATGATATAATGGTGTGTATATATTACGAGGGCCCATGTGCGCGAGGCCGGAATCCTGCCAAAAACTGGGCTCTCTTTTGGGACTGCTGTGTCAACGTCGTTGCTGCGGTTGGC
>BGPT01002965.1:36771-62318 GCA_003297045.1 Symbiodinium sp. clade C Y103
GCGCGCGTCTGCAAGTCATGCGGCTGCGGCGCCGTTTCTGGCGCCCGAAAACCATAGACATTCTGGTCTCGTGATTTGGGGCCCTCATAGTATATATAAGTATACATACACATTTTCTGCACATATATATATAGATACGTACATATAGGCAACCAACTGCAATCAATCGTTGGATGATATGCTATGATATACTCAGTCCTTGGCGGATGGTCCTTAAGCCATTCGCACGAGGATTTGTGTATCCATCCATTATTTTAGGATTCCCACAGTGGGATAACCACATATATCACATGTTTCGACCATGGCACATATGGTAAACTTCATGATGCACATGGGCCTTCAGCTGCCAAACGCCCGGGAGAGGTCTTGAATGGCACCTGGCAACATGGTCAGCCCGTGGTTCCGTTTGTGTCCAGGTGCCACACTGGGCAGGGTCAAAAACAACACCTTTGGGATGCTTTTTATACAACTCAGAAGCCATTCCGGTTTTCTGGGGCGTGAATCATAACCCAATAGCCAGAGGAATTTTCATCCCAAGCTCTTCATCCCTGAGGTGTTTTGGCTCTGGCGCCATCTCGCGAGGACCTCTTGCTGGGCGGGACGGCTCCAGTGTCTCTTGTTTCTGCAGGGAAAGTGATGATTGATTTGTGCACTAGACCCAATCTTGCGCCATGCTCATTTCATCTCATTTCGCTATCCATCGATTCTGATGGCTGCTATAGCATGTTTGAACTTGCCCTACCCAAAGAAAGTATCACAGTTGACATGAAAGCCTGCTGTTTGTCAAAAGGCCACCCATCCTCGGGTGTCCCAGTCTTGCTGCTTTTCAGTCTTGCCTCACTGTCATGTGAATGTGGTGAATTCAGAGGCTCATGAGCCATCTGTTTCTTGGGTTTTTCAAAGGCGCGCCATGGCGTGTCATTGTTCTGCCTTTGCTCCCAGATGTCAGTGAGATGTGTCGGCCAGGATTGAAGATCGGCTACGGGACAAAGCGCCTAGAAGGCCTGTCAGAGCTACATTGGACGCGCGAGCGAGTTGCTCATCAGCAGTTAGTTCTTTTTGAATGTCCCAAGAAGTTGGGTGAGTTCGTCCGTTCGGTGAGTTCAGCATCTCGTTCGGTGTTTTGGGATTTCTGTCAACCGCAGCACTGTGTCTTATGCGCTATGGCGGATTATGGCGGCTACGGGTGAAACTGTGAAACTCCAAAAATGGGGCCCAACTCTGTGCTGCTTCCCCAGCCCTGCCGGTCTGAGACGGAGACCTTCTTGTTCGGCACCTGTGGGGTGGAATGTTCAGCTTCAGGTCTGGGAGGGTCTGTTCAGCATATCAAACCTGGGACTTTGCAAGATACCAAGTAAATTAAGTAAATCAGTACCGGGAATCCCTTTAGTCAACCAGTGACAAGGGGATGGTAGGGGTGGCATGGCTCATCCTCAACTAGTTGGGATAATCAACAGGGGACTTGGAAACGGAAGGCGTTTGCCCAAGCAGGAAGCAACGTGTGCTCGGCGCCTCACAGTAATTGATGTGTGAGATTCCATTGATTGGCTTTCTCAGTTCCAAAGACTTGAAAGATCAAGGGCTTTTCCTACGTTGACAAGGATACAAACAGCGAATCTCCTTTGCTCTTCCTCCTTCTGAAACAGGGGCTTCTATATAAAGCATTTTTGATTGGATTGAAAGGTTAAGGGAAGCTGTGACCGCAATGAAGCCCGCCCGAGAGTGAACAACACCAATTCTACATTTTCAATCTTTGGCATCTAGAAATATGGTATCATGGAAAAGGTATTTTTGCAGTTTCGAGTACTTGGCCTACCTGCAAGTGAAAGCACATCACACTTGATACTGCACCACACTTTCTGAAGGTATTCCTTCCCTTTTTAGTCCCAATAGACAAGATTGACTTATGAGGCATCCTCCCTTTGCTTTTCACCTGGCAGAGAGACACCACCCAAAGTCGGTTGATGCGATACCCACAATTACCGGAGGACTATGGGTCGGTCACTCCCTCGACAGGAGCCTTCCTGGCCCATTTGCCCCAGCTGTTTGAGTACCACCAGAAGACCTTTCCCCATGCAGAGCAGATGGTGCTTGGGGCAGCTTTCAGTGTGGGGTTGGTGGGATCGCCATGGCACAAGATCGGGAGATCTGTTGAAGTAATCAACAAAAAGGTGGGAAAGTCGCTCTGCTTTTGATACACGATTTCCAGATTATCAAGAAACACAGAGGACAACGTGCTGAAATTTAGAGCCCGAACATATCACCATCGATGAAGGTCAAAGGATTAGTTGAGGACTATCTCCACAGCTTGGTACGCTGCTGGGATCCTGTGGGAACTCGTGAGGGTTCCCATCGGCCAAGAGGGCCATTTTCCTCACTTCCAACATGTGATGCGAAAACCTCCTGTCCTGCTTGGGTGATCTATAGAGGAGAAACACCGGCAACCCCTCATTTCTCATATTTCTCGAAACGAATAGGTAATGATGGGTAAAGGGGAATACCAAACCTGTCCCTTCAGTTCCTACTAAAAGGGACATCATTGGTATCGATGGTGGGTCCGGTCAGGTGCATGACCTTCAATCCACCGCAGGCGATGGTGGTTGGCCATGGGAGTTGCCTTGGGGATTTTTCCTCCGAAATTTGACACAAAGCCGAGGTTCTGTCCATGGTGTGCATTTCACCATTTTGGAAATGTTGGCTAGTCTCAGTGGCTTGAATTGAAGTTCTTATCCTTCTTCTTCCCTGTGAAATATATCGATTGTATCATATGAATTATCCATTCAAAAACATCATAAACTATCACACTTTTACCACCTCCAACCTCCAGGATCTGGGACACGGGACGCAAACTCCACAGCCCGAACGTCCTTTCTGGCGACGCCTGCCGACTCGGTGTTGGTGTTCGTTCACGGATACAACTGTCCCATTGATCCTTGGCTACAACACATTGGTGACATCTCAAGAAAATCTTTGGACTTTAAAGAGGGACCTTGGATGGAATTGGAAGCATCCTCATCAGTCTGTGATATGAAAACCTGGGCATTGCCTGAAGTCATGGTTCCATTTTTGCACAGGACTGGGCTTGCATGCGCTTGGGCCAGCTGATGACTCTGGGTGACGCGTCAAAGTTTGAAGGTGAGAAGGAAAGGGGGATTCAACCAACCCCGGCCTCAGGTTGGTGACCCCCCAATCAGGAGCTGGTAGGGGCGAATCTGAACCATCAACAACAATACTATATATTATTGGGTCACCAACCTGGCGGGGTTGGTGAAATCAGTTGAATCCCCATGAAAGCACAAATTTCACCATGTATCACAAAACATTCTTACCGAACTGTCCAAATTTAACCTGGTATTTGCAATGGCTTGTTTCAGAAGCGAAACAGGCAAAGATCGAACTGACAGGAAGAGCCGTAGAGGCACCTGTATAATCTCTGAATTGTAATGAAGTGAGGTCCTCTTTCTTGATAGCTTTCTTGGTACTACGGGCATCAAGTAAAGTGCTTGACCTTTCCGGAGCTTGGTGGCTTGAAATCCTCTTGTGGTTTCCTGGTGTCGTGTTTGCTGAGGCAACTTCGGCTCCAGCGTGTTGCCCTTGGTGTTCTCTTGGCCTACAGGCCTTGGAGGGATGGAAGATCTCCAATCCGATGAGTTGGACCATGGGTCCAGCATGCAACTCAAAGATTGTACAGACATGGCTGTTGGCACCATGCTCAAGTCCTTGTGGGGAAGGTGACCTTGAATGTTCTTAATCGGGTCTGAAAATAGGGTACCCACCAAATTCTTGATGGTTAAGCATCATTTTCCCGATAAACTGTGCCATTTTGGTGCTTCACCATTGAAAAAAAAAGACACCCAGTTTGACCGACTTTCCATCCTGCCCAACACAGGACGCATTCCCTCTTTCTTCCAAGTGCGAAAGCAGCTAGTGGATTTCGCCCCCGACTTGGCCGAATTCCTTGCCTGCCTACGGCGGGCTGGAGTGAAGGCCGCCGAGCGCTTGCCTAAACATCTTGAGAACAGGGTAGCAATCACCGCGACATTTCATATTCAAAACTAGCCCATATCATCCACATCCCAGATTCAATCCCTTAGGATTTGTACTAGCACCCTGACAATTTTGGAGTCATGAAAAATGACTGACGTTAGTAAAGCAACAATAAACCACCCATAGTTTGATGGTTTATGCCACCAAAGAAAAAAATACAAAATTGGGGAAAGTAAACACTATTGCTGTGCTCACATGAGATAACATGGCAGTAAGATAACCACCCACTTTCAATGCAGGAAATGCATCTCATGGCCCACTCCATGGGCTGCGAACTGGTCACTGCTGCACTGGAGCATTTGGAACGGCTGAACCAGGACGGCTGTTTGTTTGTTTGTTTGTTTTACTTTCAATTGGCAAAATCATCTCTGAACCTAGCTTCTATTGTGATTTTAGATAGTGAATGGAATCTACCTTGTGATTTTCCATGCCTTCTGTGCGCCTCCTCTTGGGAAGGGAAGTCTTCGCAGGATCAGGAGCTACAAGAGCGGCTTGGGGTTTTGCTACCCAGCAAAGCACTGGGATGGTTTAAGGGAAAGCCACAAGAAGCATGGTCAGCATAGTGTTTATCTCGGAAATATGGCGGTTTGGAACGTTGATTTCAAAGACCCAGCACCTTCCAATGATGTTTCAGACTTACAGTCTCACAGTTATTTGCATAGCCTGAAAGACTGGAGGAGGGTGGCAATCAACCACTCATCAAGACCATCTCTTTCTGCCGCACAGCTCAAGGGGCGACCGGCTGAGAGATGAATTTGGACACTTATCATCCCACCTGAAGCTCTGAAAAAGGATTTTCCTCCGTACTACTAGGTTTTTGGATGGAGTAGTGGGGGCTCGGAAGAAAGATGCATGTCATGCAAAAAAGATCCGTCTGGATTGAAGAAGTGTGAATCAGCTCCTGATGTTGGGGCATGAAGTTGATTCGAGTTGCGTAGCTATCACATTACACTGGCTTGATTCATTTGGGTATCTTTGAAACATATCAAGCACCAAAATGGGTGGTTTATAATGTTGCAAACCCAATAGCAACCTTTAGTTTTGGATGGTTTGTACACTGCTGTTTCTGAGAAAACTATTAATTAACTGACGTATTTTGTGGGTCCTTTGCTGTTTCAGGGACTAGAGCCATTTCTCATCGCTGGCTTAGGCAATGCCTCTTGTCCTCTTTCAGACTTCGAGCAACCCATGTTGAGCCGCATCATGGGCATCTGTGAGCGCTTGACCTTGTACGTGGATCGACCCTTGTGCTGCACCGATTGGGATGGGCCTTGGAAGAGCGGATCAAATCGCCAAACTCGTGACTTTAAGAGTTCAAGACTTGTTTAATTTACTTTTTTTCTCAGATAATGATGAGTTGAAATTGTTGGATTTTTTGGTCCTGCAAAGTTGGATGTGGTTCTTGATCATTTCCCATCTCTTGTTTAGACCAACTGGCCGGAGCAAATCTGCATCAACACTACTTGTTTCTTGGATTCCTCGCCCTTGGTCTTTCGATTAGAGCGCCAGGTGATGACTTCGCCCTATGGGCTTTGGAGTTGTTGGCGCGAACGAAGGTGCTGGGTTGCCACACAGAGCCTTTTCCACCGGTCAGCCCTTGCCCAGTTGGCGATGTGGTTGCTTGACAGCAGGTAGGTGGTGCCTTGTCAGTGGGACTTGGGCTTTAAATATGCAGATGCAAAGGGATGGTTGACATACGGCTCATGAGATCCTTCAGAATCATTCCCAGACTTTACCAACATGAACAATGATAATGATTTACTGTATATTTGTTTTCTTTGCTATAACAACATTTCTTGTGGTCACTCAAGAAGTCACTAAGTGGGGCTCAGCTCCGCTCAGGAGTTACCATCCTGGCGTCCCTCCCAGGAGGACCCGGAGGACCCCGCAATGGACCCGGGCCTCACATCGCTGGCGGTGCTGCGACCGCGCATCGATGTGGTGGACTGCAGCTCCATGGATGCGAACGTCAATGGCATGCGCCATGGTGCTTTGACGCAGCAGATTTGGGGGATTTTATTTTGGGTAAAATTCATATAGGGTTTCGGTCAAAATTAAGCTGCAGAAGGGACCACAGATATATATATATATATATATGTGCTATGCTTAGTATTAACCATCCAAGTACTGCGGTAGCCAATTTTGACCAGATGTCCACCTGATCACAATTTGGACAAGTTTGGACTGCTTCCGCAAGTTGTGACTTCCCCGACTTTCTGGCTACGACGACCGGCCATGGCTGAGGTTACTTTGATCTGAATACAAACTTGGTGGCGGATTTGAAGGTCCAGCCACGGGATGGGCCAATACTTCCCAGACCTCAAGTGCTATGGTTGCAACCCCAAATGTGAACCAAGTCTTATTGCATTAACTGAAACTCTGGTACCATTGAACCACCATGATGAGTTGGTAGCCTGTTGAACAGCTGGATGACGACGATCACTTCTGCCAGGAATTGATTGTGGATCAGAAGCGAGCAGCTGAGAGGAGCCGAAGCTCGGGCAAAAATGGAACCAGAGGCTAGTGAAGGAAGGAGGTTCGTTGGCAACGTATTTGTTTAAGCAGCTCATGAATTGTGACCCATCTCTGGAAATATACCCAGATCAAGTGGACCATGATGTCTGTGTCTTTCGTGTCTTTGTTGACCAAATCTGATGATGCCGACTTCAAATACGGACTGGGACTTGGAAGCCCAGGCTTGCTTCGCATCTATTCTGATCCAAATCACAACGTGCCTCGGTGGCATTGGGGCCCTTGAGTGCAGGACGATTCGACGATTCATGGGGTGGTAAGGAATCACCCCTGAAACATCATACCTTGGTCAACTGGATTTACCTCCGAATGTGGGTTTCTCTGGCAATGGGGCCCTGATGGTTTATCATAACTTTCCCTGTTCAGATGCTATTTTGGGGATACAAAGGCACAGCCGATTTTCAGACGTGCCAGAAGCATTAACCAATCTACTCAGATTCCTAGATCCATGACCCCAACCTGAGATGCTCAAGGCCGTACCACAACCTGGTTGAACAAAACATGTGGGGTACCCGACATGGTCAAGCTTTGCCTCCTCCTCATCCTCCTCATCCTCCTCATCCTCCTCATCCTCCTCATCCTCCTCATCGTCCTCATCCCCATCCTCGTCGTCGTCGTCGTCATCATCATCATCATCATCAGATCCCGCATCCTCGCCTTCGTCTCAATCTTAATCAAAATCAACATTTCATCATCATAATTTCGTTATCATCATCATTTTATCATCATCGTTATACATTCATGCAGGTTATGGATCCATCAATTGCCATGGTGACAGGGGCCCATCCTTTCGACGGTCCAGGTTTTTTCCTTCCTCGCTCCGCCTGTCTTCGTTACGTACTGAGATCTGCGCGAAAACGCTGGGTGGTTGCACCATCAACACATGAGCCATTAAACATGTGGGTTCTTCACCACCGAATTTCAAGCATCAAAATATGAAGATATCAGTGGATTTAAGTGATACATTATGGTTGATTGGTTATGATCGGGAGTTGGACTACTAAAGTTATTGGGTATTGTGATAATCCATGGGGATTCTAACCAAAGAACAGCTGGATGGTTTCAAAGCTCTTGGTATCTTTCAATGTTGAATACTGTACCTGATAATTATTGTGGTTAACGCACCGACGCACCAATGTTTTTGGCAGACTTAGCTCAACCACCCAGTACCAATGTACCACTACCAACATGCTGCAGATCTGTTGCACAGCTGCGCTGGCTGTGGGCAGTGGCACGAAGTGATCTGGCTATGGCCGTGGCTTGAAGATCTGGCTATGGCTCAAAACCTTGGTACCCTGGTGCACCCCAACCTAGCTGGCAAATGGATCTTCATCCCCCCAAGTCTGGGGCCTTACAATGTGGGGACCCCTAGTTATAAGTTGGTTTGTAAGCCCCATTAACTCTAGATATATCTACATATATCTACCATAAACCATTGTTAACCTAGTTATAAACAAACTTAGCTATCTAGGGAGCCCCACATTGTAGGTTTGTGGCCATCCCCATTTGAATCAAAGGCATTGGTCCACGAGTTGGGTATGTCCGATTTCACTGGGGACACCAAAGAACTCCGCCATTCCATGGTCCGTGGAACTATCTGGTTGGACCCCTCCACCATTCTCTGGGCATGGCTGTCATGGCTGCGATATGGGACGACCAGGGAGGATGGATGTGCCACGTGTAGCTGCAGAAGCTGAGCTGTTCGATTGCCTAAAAAAGCGTGCCTTCGTAGATCCTGGGGCCCACGAAGCAATGGAGAAACCAATGGACTGAGCAAATTTGATGCTCATCAAAGTGCTGTTGCACCAGCCATTGTTTCAGTGATATGCCCATGTTGACATCATCTACGGACAGACTGGGATGGCTTGCTGCTAGAAGTGACCAAAACATCTGTGGTCCACTCTGCATTGAACTTAAACCTATTCCGCCTATTGCCTTTTTGCTGGCCCCCTTCACTAAACAAGCCTGGAAATGGAGCATCAACAAATGAGAGGTATGTATATAGATCACCTAGAATTCAGGGGTTCTCCTTTGACAGGTTCTTTGCTTCTATATGGATGATATGGTGAGGGTGCTGAAGGGTAAGCGAAAGAACATGCCCCAACTCCGACTTCAACTGCCATCTAGGGCTATTTGAAGCTAGGGCTATTTGCAGCTAATTCAACTACCGTTGGAGGAAACGTGTATTCTTGTGTTGGTCTCGTAGTTGATGGTTCAATCCCCATCCATTGATGGTTCAATCCACATATTGGCAAAGTTCCACATTTATCGATGGCTAAATCCTCATGCATGGAGGGTTCACCATGTCAGATCTCGATCTCTTGTCAGATCCCGTGCAATCAGCCTCAGGCGTCGTGGCTCCTTGGCGAAATGGGGCTGGGGACAGGGATGGCTGATGAAGCCCTTCAAGGTGGCTGTGTTTAAAGGGAACATGGATATTATTCAGCGATTTTCATAGGGAACAAGAGCATCAAGGCTGTACTTTTAGGCACCATATTTTTGAGACGCGCCCAAACAAAGCAAAACAATCCACACTATAGAATCGTAGTTGGAAGGGAACACCAGAGTGCGGGCAGGAAAGAGCCCTCAGACACAAGAGTTGAGTCAAAAAGGTTCCCAGCAGATTCTATCAGCCAGAAATCTTCAAAGTCTTATGCTCGTGAGTCGTGAGTTCAGAAGTCACAAAAAGGGGGGGTATTTGACAGCCTTGACAGCTTCTTAAGGTGGTACGTCGCATTCATAAGTTGGTTTATAAACGCCATTAGCTATAGATAAGGTATTCTACCTATATCCTGTTGAAATGTTACATAGTTACAAACCAACATAGCTAACGAACTTGTGAGACTCGCCTTTCTCGGTGCTGTCTGGAAGATATGTGCCAGATACATCAGCAACTGGATGGCACCCCCTTTTGCACGCATTTGGGATCAACTTGAGCAATGCCACTTCACGGCGTGTGGTTGATGATTACTGCAGGACCCAGGATTGAAGTAGGACTGTTATGATTATGTATTTTCTAGCCCAGTAAATATCATATATATCATATATATATATATACCATATATATATATATATCATATATATATATATGTATATATATATGTATATATATATATGTGTATATATATATATATGGGAACCTAGACAATAATGAAAAATCCCATCAGAAGGAGAGAGAGAGAGAGAGAGAGCCATTTATAGAGTGTCCCTCAATAAGAAATGTTCGAGGACGTTGCGACCCCGAAACATATGAGGAAACATTTTCCCAGTATCCCCAAGACATGCAAATAAAGTTTGATCCAGATTTTGGGGAGAAGTGTTGGGAGAAGTGTTTGGAGAACATTTTTAGCATTGTCTGCATGTATGCGGGCATATGCTGTGAAAAGTGATAGGATACTCAAGATAGAAAAGTTTGCAAAATTCGAAAATTCCGTTACCCTCTTCAGTCGGGGCAAATCGCTCCTCTATCTTCTTGGGGGGTCAAATATATATATATACACATTATATATATATATGTAGATATATATATATATACATGTATATAATACAAATACAAAAAAACATAATATATATATATATATATGTTAATATGTTTCTAGCAATCAATCAATAATCATAGTCAACCACGTTTGATCAGCAACAATCATAATAAATTGGGGGATGGACATCCATTTTCAAAGGGAATAGACTCATTAAACCCAGGATTCCCACTACGGGATGGATAACCTCTTGACCCACCATGGTTAAGTAACCATGCAATGGAGGTGTTTAATATGATAGGGGGGATGTGACTACTTAAGCCACCAATCATTAATCACTCAGTTATTGACCGTTATTAACCACTATCATCATTATTTATTATCATTATTATCATTATTATCATTATTATCATTATTATCATTACTATCATTATTATCATTATTATCATTATTAGCATTATGATCAATATCATCATTATTATCAGTATTATTATCAATATAATCATTATTGTCATTATTATCAATCTCATCATTATTATCATTATTATCATTACTAGCATTATGATCATATTTTTTTTTTAAAAATAATTATCATCATTGTTATCATAAGTATCATTCTTATCACTATTATCATTAATATCATTATTCTCATAATCATTGTTATCATTCATCACTACCAACAGTCATTCGCAACAAATGATGAACATCTTCATGTTTTGGTACATAGCGGGGACTGTCACGACAATTTGTCCAGGCTCAAAACGAGTGCCGGTCTGCTGCTCAGCGCGGTGAGTGCTCAGCGTAGCTGGAACAGTTTCAACGACTTGGTCGACCTCATTGCAAATGATGGGTCCTACATATATATATATATATACAATACAAATACATATGTATATCTATACACATATATGTACGAGTATAGATGTAGGTTAGGAATTTTTACATTATTTTTTCTGTATATTATATAGATATACGTGTCTGTCCATGCACATGTGTATGTATTTGAATGTCTAAGTACACATAATATACGTATATATCTATGTATATATGCGTACATGTATGTATATGTATCTATGTGCAACTACATGTATCCATATGTATATGTATATATATATATATGTATATGTAGGTATATGTACGTATGTGTACGTATGTGTACGGATGTACATGTATGGGTATGTGTTTATGTACATATGTGTATGTACCTGTGTATGTGCATGTACTTGTGCATGTCTACATGTACGTGCTTGTGCCTGTATGTTATGTATACGTGTACTAACATGTACATGAAAATGTACATATACATATTTATCTACAGATTTATCTATCTATCTATCTCTCTCTCTCTCTATATATATATATATTGATTGGGAATAAACGCAGGCATGACTTAGTTGAGCCTTGTGAGTGATAAGTTGCCCAGGCCTTGAGTTTAAGGTGGTTTGAGAAGAGGTGGATTCACAATCCATTTCCGGCCGATCGTTTTCACAATACATGGAGATCAGGGACGCATAGAAATACCTCATCTGAATCTGAATATGATTTTTAGTTGTTGCTCAGAAATTCACCCATTTTTTGATTTGGCGCCGTCGAAACTGGATCCCTTTTTGTTGGAATCCAGGCACATGGAAGTGCCGTCGTTATGCAGGCGGGTTATTTCGGCACTTTTACTTGTCATCAAAGTCAAACTGGTGACAAATTGACACAAAATGGTGCCCCCAGTGATAAAATTGGTTTATAAACCTCATTAACTGTAGGATGTATCCACCATAATCCCTGAAATCTTACTTATAGACCAACTTAGCTCAGTAACGATTTGGGCACCACCTTACATGCAGGTAACGTCACTCTTGGCATCACGTTGAACTCTAAAATCGACGCAACATTGTGTTCTTCCATGTGTGAGTGCCATGAAAAAATCAGGCCAATGCAGAGGTTTGGAGCCGGGACCTCAGGTACATAAGTGGCGTGCCCAGGTGGCTACCCTTGCCATGGGTTGTATCGATCCTAGCAACAAAATGGGGGTTTAACGAAAAAAGTGGGTGGGTCACTGATGGTAAAAAATGGGGATTCAGACACAGGCGGATCTCGAGTAACAATAAACACTGGGATTTTACCAGCACAGCATGGGAGGGAGATATCCTTTGGTAATCAACCATGGCCGTGGAAGATCGTACTTTGTCCAGGCAGTTGGGGATTTTCTGGTATTTTCCATTGCTACGTTTGATGGAAGGTAGCTAATGCAAGGACTTTCTACCACAACTGGGAATCAAACAAAGTGATTTGACTGGCAACACGTGTTGCTTTGTGGAGCCACTGAGGAGTCGCAAGGTTTCTGAAACAGTTGATATGCTTGGACTTGTGATGACTTTTCCGAAACAGAATCTGAGCCATTTAGAGCAGCCCCCTATGGCTGTTGCTTCTACTAGAGATGGCTACAGGTATAGCCCAGTAGACTGCAAAATGTACGACGCCGTGGATACAGGACAGTATCGAGCCTGTACCAGTTTTTCATGGGGTCACAAATTCCCATGACAAGGGTTATCTACCAGTTACATTGGCTTTCTAAATTCGAAGAAATAATTGGAGAGATCTATTTCTCATTGCCTCAACTCATCCCTCCTGCCAGATCAAGACAAGGGCCTAACCGCCTTGTTTCAGTTGTGGATGCTGACCCCAGGGTGCCGGGTAAAAGAGTGCCACATCCAAATGTCTTGAATTTGGCAAGTTTCAACGCCGCAAAAAGGTTGTTTTGAACTTTAAGCTGGATTTGATTGAATTTGGATTCGTCGATCCAGACCTTCTTGATCCAAAAACACGAGCTGAGCATTTGATGACTTTGCCCACCCTTGGCTCTACTTTCATACTTCACAGTCAAACTCATAGTCTTGCCATGCCATGGTGGTTCCTCCTGGCGGTCTCAGCCATGGGGTCCATCAAACCTCGTTGCCACGCCAGGGATTCCTTTCAACTACGACACAAAGTCCTTAAAGTTGACGCCACCAAGGCTGGTGGCCCAAAGCATGCGACCCACATGGGCATCCTGTTTTAGTGTTTTAGGCGTCAGGAACAAGACGATGTGGCAACAATCCATTTGTTTATCTATTTGTCTATCACATCTTATCTCATCTAATCTATCTCATTCTATCCACCTATCTATGTGTCTGTCAGTGTTTCTTTTTCCCTTCCCGTATAGGTAGATAGATATCTACGTCATCATATTTATGTTATCATATTTATGTCATCGTTTCTATGTCATCACATCTCAGTTATCCATCTATCCCAATCCTTTTTTCGCAGGGTCCACCCATCCTAGGCGCCCCAAAAGAGCCATGGAGAGGAGGACCTTTTTTGCCATGACGGTGACCGGCTAACGTGAAGCTATCATGGGGATTTTTTTTTTTAAACAATGGAGGACACAATGGGATGTACCCTCTGGAAAACTAACATAGCTATGGAAAATCACCATTTTAAATGGGAAAATCCACTATAAATGGCAATGTTCAATAGCTATGCTAAATTACCAGAGGGTAGTGAAGCTTCTGTTGCCAACAACATGATATTGGGTCCTGCAACAGGAAACTCACCCAGGCCAATTTGTCGCACGAGAAACAGCTGATGGTAACCTGATGAACCGCTGGATCTTGGAGTACTGTACCATTTTTTGCGGACATATCCATTATCTCGAGGCCAAATCACAGCAATCTTAAGATTGTTTCTAAACTGTATATATATATATATATTGCCATCTCAGCCGCATGGGATTGCTGCATGTTTGTGCAGTTGCAAGGAGTTTGTTAGAAATTGAGGATTTAAGTTAAATTTTCAATTTCTTCGGTGTCTCTGCAATGCAGTTGTGAGCCACTTGTTGGTCAATTTTGGGCAGACACCGTCTTGTGACTGTTTTGCCAGCTTTCCAAAATCACTAGGGCGACTGTTGTATCATGATAAGTTCTTTCGTTGATTCGCACTTCTTCCGCTGAAAGCATTTGGGCAGGGGTCATTTCATGCTTGTAAGGTGGATTTCGCATCTCTCAAATGAACAGACTCGGCAACATGGAGGGATAGGAAGAACCATCCACTGTTGGCACATGTTTACCTTCGACCCTATTGGATGGATTCCCATTGTTCCTGGTTAATTACATTGCACACGTCCAAAACTATGTGGCTAGATATCCAATAGTACTGTATCTCATTATGAAGTATCCCGTATTTTTCATTGGTGGGTACATATCGCTCTCTCTCTCTATATATAATTATATATTATGTACATATACCTATCTATCTATCTATCTATCTATCTATCTATCTATCTATCTATCTATCTATATACATATGTATCCGCTTCGGAGCCCAGGAAGTCGATGTGGCTGAAGTATTCCTTGGACAACATGCACAAGCGTCCCAGGAATTGCCTGAGCCTTGGTTCACGCACGGGCTGATGGTCGAAGTAGGATTTCCCAGTTGACGTATGCAGAGCTTCGCACGAAGTGCTGCACTCAGAGGTTACTTAAGATAGCCATGGAACATGGCCATATTCAATAGGTAAATAATCGACGAATTGGTAATTTTTCATGGCAAACTGTTAAGGTACCAGCGGGTATGTTCGGTGCAGCCCCTTGTGCAGTTAGTACAACATTTCTGCCAGGCTACAGACTGGCGCGGCAAGCAGTGATGAAGGCCTTGAAGAGGAAGTGCGCCGTGGGATATACAGCATGCTTGTATCATGATGTGGGGTATGCCTCAAACATGGAGGATATCCCAAAAAGATCAAACAATTGCCATGAAAAAATGGGGGTTTGCTAAAATGGCGGTACCCCCGAATCATCCATTTTATTTTCAGATTTTCCACTACAAATCAATTTTGGGGCACCCCCCATCTATGGAAACCCCCAAGCGGGGAAACATGATAATAAACCATCTAGTTCTTGGGTCTCAAATTTTGGGACCAGCCAAAAAGTCATGGTTTTATCCAGAAGGTCTGACGGTGCACAGTGTGAGGGAACTCATGGCTGGATCCTCTCATTTCGATCCTGGAAGTCTGTAGATGCTCTGCCTGTAACGCAAAGTTGCAATGGCAATTTTTCTGATACAGCAGCTAGTCTTGTTTTTTCGCTTCGGGGCGGTGTTTAAGTGCTGTTCTTCCGTAAAGATCAAGAGCGGTTTGATTGTTTGAAAATGCTACAAGGGCTTCAAAGTGGTACTGATACCATGGGATGTGCCAATTCTTTTTTTGAGATGCAGCCGGTATGGACCAGGGGTCAAGGATGCATTGCTTGCCATTATTTGGCATTGTCATGGGTCTGAATATACACCCAATCTGGCTATTCTAATGGGGAAAGTAGAGGTTCTGAACATTTCCAAACCGTCAAAATTTGGGGAAGTCGAGGTTCTGAACATTTCTAAACCCTCAAACTTGGGGCAACCATCCCCTGAAATTTTCGGACGCTGAGCCAGATCCGGGCTGTTCCCATCCCCAGGTACAGATCCCGGCGATTGTTCAAGCGCGAGCGCCGTCAGCTTTGGATTCAGCGCGTCCGGTGAGCCTGGCGTTTTCGGTGAATTTTGGCGGCTGAAAATGGGGGGGTTCACCTTTAAGACTTTCGATTTCACCATCAACAAGGGGGATTAAACGGGAATTTAAGCATCATGGGGATTTCACCACGACTTTCTTCTGGGGAATTTTTGAGAAACATCTGCTATTGGTGAGTGACCGACTTGCAATCTCTCATGGGACTACTCTTCAAAGTATCGCAAGTTGACACTGCACACTTGCCAAAGTTGTGGCGCATGCTTTGGGTCCCCAGATGAACAATGTAATTTCCAGCTTCCCTACACCCCATGACCCAGATGTAGGTCCAAAAATGCCATAAACCCACTGAGGTGGGCAACAACTCCAAGCTGCATGGCATTCCGTGCGCTTCAGCCATTGATGATGTCAGTTTGGATCTGGACCAATTCCTATACGAGTTTGGGGGAAGATCCTTAAACAACAGCTATTTTGATGTGGAAACCAGGTGTACAGGGTTATGAAGTTATGACCCAGGAATCAGGGTATAGCCCAAGGATTTTAGAGAAATAGAGGAACCTGAAGCGCACTTCTCAATATGATGCGCGCCAATTTCATGATGCAGGCATGTTCTTTCGTTCAAATGGTGATCAATGGATAATGGTTCTGTTTCCGATATAGCTGCAACAAGGTACCACCACTTCTGGCAACTGGCTTCAAATGTTTCTACTCTGATCCTGGTTTTGTATTTGTTTACCTCATCCAGTAACTGGCAGATCCTTGTGGCTTGCAGGTACAACCAGTTCATCTGCAAGCTGAAGGCGACGACTTCCACATACTGAACAGGTCTTGAGTGGATTCATAGCACCAAAATAGGATTGTCCAAGAATCTCCTAGCCCAACCCGCTCGATTTATCATCAGTTTCCTTCAAAGAAGTGACCGTATTTCTTGGGTTACGCCAATTTTCCTGCCCAAAAGGGGGTCATTGTCCGTTGCCGGATCCTATCGCAGGAGGCAAATATCAACATCAACCGCAAGATCTTGTCGCAGCTGGGCATCTACGACCGGGCAGTTTTCACCAACGTGGTGCAGGTACCGCAGTAACGGCGGGGTGGCTAAAAGGAGAGCATGGGGACCTTAGTATGGGCAGGAATCAAAATGGTTGAGCCCCCAAATAAATGCTTGAACTTCTTGAACATGGTCGAAGTCGAACCTGAAAAGTAGAAACAAGTTGATCGATCAAGAAGACCCTGTCGGTACTCAAGCATGCCACTTAAATGGGGAATTTTGTATGAAGGAATGGATTTAGAATTCGTCAACCCTTCATGACCCAGGCATGGCGAGGATGGTGGAAGTGTTTCAATGTCGCAGTATTTGGCTCGGCCACTGCCTAGCAGTGTTGTCCTATGCCCACAAAACCAGAACTCTCTGTGCTAGACCTGGATGGCCTCAATTCGTCTATGCTATGTGCCAGTCACCAAGAACCTTGGCATGGGTGTCTTGTGTGCTGGGGCCAGGATTTACGGGTAAACTGGAGATTTCCCGCTGCCACCTTTAATTTCCGCAGAATATTCTCGGGTGTTGTGGCCCCTTTCGATGGCACTGTGGCGAGCTGGGGCAGTCAGTTAAAATTTTTGTACACGTTGGGGGCCAGTTCGACCAGGACTTCTCAATGGGCCGCAATGCCAATGACTTCCCTGCCAGTTTCCTGAAATGTTTGCTGTTCAGGCAGTGGGGGTGTAACAATTTGATTTTTGAGGTCCTGCGGGCTCGGTGGGTGACCGGCAAGCAGCACTGTTGTGCTCATTCCACCCAATATCTCACCAGTAGCTAAGGTTCCAATCCACTTGAAAACTAAGATACCCCAGGAATCGGAACGGGGGACTATTAATCGCAATGGTCACTTGTACAAGTTTGCAAGTCCGTGGGCCTTTGAGTTCGTCCCCAAACAGTGTGTCGACACTGAGGGGTTCTTGCGGTAATGGTGAAGGCCGGTGCTTGATTAGCTGCTCCATCTGGGTTCCGGCATTCTTGCTGAATTTTCTCGCATAAAGTTGCTCTTGTTGAATTTCCATGCGCGTTTCGACTGCACAGGCTCGCACAAAGTGTGCGTCCCCTTTCTGGGCCGTGGCATTTTTGCTGTCAAATATCGCATAAAGTGGCTTTCCTGCGATGTCCATGTGCGTTTCGACCGCGCAGGCTCGCACAAAGTGTTGGTCGCGGTCCTGGGCCGCGGCATTTTTGCTGTAAATTATCGCATCAAGTGGCTTTCCTGCGATGTCCATGTGCGTTTCGACTGCGCAGGCTCGCACAAAGTGTTGGTCGCGGTCCTGGGCCGCGGCATCTTTGCTGTAAATTATCGCATCAAGTGGCTTTCCTGAGATGCCCATGTGCGTTTCGACTGCGCAGGCTCGCAAAAAGTGGGCCCGGTCTTGGGATTGGCCCTTCTCCTCAGCATCATCCTCCTCAACATCATCATCTTCCTCCTCCTCAACATTCTCCTTCTCAACATCATCATCTTCCTTCCCCTTAACATTTTAAGTCCTTTTCATCGTCATCATCATCATCATCAACATCATCATCTTCCTCCTTCTCAGCATCATCATCATCATCATCATCACCATCACCATCACCATCATCATCATCATCATCATCAACATCATCATCATCATCATCATCATCATCATCCTCAACATCATCATCCTCAACATAATCATCCTCAACCTCGTCATCCTCAACATCATCGTCCTCAACATCTTCCTTCTCCTCCTCCGCATCATCATCACCATCATCATCATCATCATCATCATCATCATCATCATCATCATCTTCACCATCATCATCACCATCACCATCACCATCATCATCATCATCATCATCATCCCCAGCATCCTCATCATCATCATCATCAGCATCATCATCCTCATCCTCAACATTATAATGCATAATCCTCACACCCCCACACTGTTTGGGGTCTTTTGCTGGGATAACATTTAATTAGAATGCATCCTGTTTGAGCACCCCTGTGACTTCCCCAGCCAAGGCCACCACCCTTGCTCTTCTCTGATGAGTGCGTGGCCGCAGATGGGATGTGTGTGGACATTGGTGATCTTAGTGATGAAGCGGGGTCACCCCCTTGTGACACTGGATCTCCCACTTGCATGGCTCGCTTGGTGCAACGAACGTTGTGTGACACCGGTTTTGCTTGGTACATTTTTTTTTGGGAAATGGAACTTTGAGAGAGTTCAAATGCCCCAACTTGTTGCTGAAAACATGTGTCTAATTTGAAATTGCGGCAATTTCGGCGCACTGACATCAATTTAACTCTGGTAGGGATCTGAATTGATGTCAGTGTGTGTCTTTGAATGGTGCGGCACGCTCTCTCCAGCATCCATCAGAACAAACCCGATTGTTTGAATCTACGTGATACAAATTGGACTTACATGCGGCATTGCACTTGCTGTCAGCAGGTCGTTTCATAGGGAAGGATCAGGGGCCTCGTCATGGAGTTTTGGGTTGCGCTTCACACCCCGAATCGGCCAATGGGTTTAATGCAAAATCTACCTGAAATCAATTTGCTCCAAAACGATAAGAAAACTATCCCAGGGTCTTCCCATGTTTCCTTGTAATGAGTCCCTTGAAGCAACGATACGAAGCAATGCTACGAAATGGGTCAACGTCAGTCTCAACATGGCCTCGCTAGGTGAAGGTTTGGAGTGTTCGGATTTGCCGCGTTCTCCGAGCAAGGCGTGTAGGCAACAGAGACAGAGGCAGCGACAGGCGGGACAAGGAGAATGGGCGAAGGGGCGATCAGGAGCAAAGCCGTGGGAAACACCAAAAACATGATCTACATATGGGAGTTTCCCTCATATATTACGAATTTACATCCATGTTTAATTTACTGGACAGTAAAACCATTTGCACCCCAAATTGGATGCTCTTTTAGGAATAGAGAAGAACATCAACCACCAATGTGGATCCTTGAAGGTACAAAGAAAGCATCTTGAAGCATGCCCACATGAAGCCTGTCTATGAAGCAGGTGTTTTATTCATCATGGCAAATCATTTCGGTTTCTTCGAAGAGCACCACCGGAGAGCACCTGAGTTGTAAAAAGTTTGAACCAAAACTCATCCAAACTATTTGGCCTTGATTTGGTCTCACTTGGTGCATATTTTCTCAGAAGTGATTTGAATAGCAATCTTCATTGGATTGGTTTTTCCTATGAAATATGGAGGGTTCCTGTAAAATTTCCCTTAAACCAATCCAAATCGAAGCGAATCTGTAGTGAGTCTGACACGTCTCTCCCGGTTGTCACAGGTGGCCTTGTCCAAGTTCCTGGAGCGATTCAAGTTCAGCGACATCAATGGATGCTTAGCCACCGAAAGAAAAACCGGCTTGATGAATCGGGGGGTCCTCAAGAATCATCAACCTAGTTTTTTTTGTTGGTTGTTCCATATTTAGACATGATAGCCATGCATATTTTTCAACGGGGGATTTGCACATTGTGGCTTGACATTAGCGACCGAACCAGTTTCATCAAACCAATTTACCGCCTCTCCCACCGCTGTGAAAATGAGCAGACCAGTCTTCCACATCGCGATTTCATCCTTTAGAACACTGCGGCAAGCAAATGCCAATCGAGGAACAATCTCCGTGAAGAATGAGGAGTTTGCTCCAATCCATGTGGCTTGGAAATGTGGGGCAAATTCATTACCACACACTTTGTGATTTTTGCGTACGAAATTCTTGGCTGCCATGTATGATCTAAAACCCAGCAAATTCCCCAAAAGGAAACGCGATCCTATGCATTGATTGAGATGGAAGTTTTTCGCATGTCACGGTATCCCCTATAGGGACAGCAGATCTATCATCCAGATGCCATCAGGTTGCTTCAAAGCTGGCAAGTCATCGGATGGTGCGGCTGCTTCTATCTTCCCAAGCAGATCCCACAAGGAAAACCTCTCAAGGCAGAACTGCTCTGGACCTTGCAGAGACGGCAGAAAACGAGCCTGCCAAACGTCAGGTAGTGGACATCCTTTTGAATTGGGAGAAGACCATCAACATGCGTGAGTTTCGCATCATATGTTCCAGTAAAGTCAGTAAAGTATGTGGGCAAATGCCAAGGGCAGTACCTGCATACAGAGTCTGCCTGTAGTTGCGTTTGTGATGCCAAAGCGCTGGCTGTCTACTCTCTTCAAGACAACCCAGGCCAAAGGTTCCATTTAGGTGCTTAGGACTTAGGTCCGTTTAGTGTCGTTTCTGATGTTGCGACGTGGTTAGCATCATTTTGACTAACGAAGGAAACAAAAGCCAGGAGGGGGTGGACCAGGTTGTATAGGCGAGAGTAGCAATTTTTAAGAGAGATATCCCAGTCTCAACTGAGCGCAGCGAACTTGGCAGGAAAGACCTACGTTTCCATGCCCACAAAATCCACAAGTTTCTAAGGATCTAAGAGATCACCATTGTGTTGATGATCCAACAGATTCCAAGAGTGACATTTGGTTGATGTGGAATTTTGTGGGCTCTTTTTTTTGTTTTGCATCTTCACAAATTTGAGGTCATGTCCCATGCCGTTTTTCCTGGCCGAGCCTTAGCCTTTCTCACCGGGGCGAGGTTTGTTTGAATCTGCACTGCGGACACGGCAGATCCACAGTGCACTGGGCTCGTTTTTGCTCAGTTTTCACTTGACAAGTGCTGAACAATCGACTACTTCATCATGTGCAAAGGAAATGCTCACCAATACATGGGAATCGGGGTCTAGTGCGGTATGCTTTATGGCCAGGACACAGAAAGATCAGTTACAGAGGTGTCAAGTGAGTTCTCTCAGGCCCACAGCCGTAGCTGTTGTTTGGCGCTCACGGGCTGATTTATAGATGGGCTGATTTCTGCATTCCTAAGTTGTGTTCTTACTATGGCTCAAACATGGACTACCAATAGACAATACATAGATTTCTTGATTTTTGATACTAATCCATGGGAATTTGGATAATATCCTAGTAGAACCTTTGGTTTAAACCCAATTTGTGAGTTTGAAACCTCCATGTTTACTAGTTCTATCGCAAAAGAAATCATTGAGTCACAGACGCTCCGTTTCTTTGGCATCAATGGTTTTGAGCCATAGCCTTGTTGGACCGTTTTCACTGTGCTCTCCAGTTGAGATCCTCAAAAGTGGGTCTGAACTAGCAAGCACAGTCCACAGACTCTCAGCCGCAGGGTTTTGCTTGAAGAGAAAATGCTGCAGAAAATGGGACTGGGTCATGATTTAAGCATGATTGCGGACGCTGGGACACAACATAGTCAGCTTAAGTACTGACGCATCCTACCCAAATGGGTACCTTTTGGCTGGAGCCATAGGGAAATATCAACCAAGAATGAGCAGCCATCCATCACTAATGCAACAAGGTGGTGCCCCCTAGATAGCTAAGTTGGTTTGTAACTAGGTTAACTATGGTTTATAGTAGATATATCCATAGTTAATGGGGGTTATAAACCAACTTCTCAGTATCAGCATCAACTTCATCAATAGCATGGACACGGTCGCACTGGATGTCCGGAATGCTGCGAAGACAATGAAGGTCAGCATTGCCAATAGTATCGAATCATACAGTAATTGATATCATCATTTAGATCATCAACACTATCATGAAGATCATGACGAATATCATAATCACTACCATCACTACCATTATCATTATCATTATCATCACAATCTCGTCATCACTATATTTTTCATTGATATCAGCATTGATTTCACATTTTCTTCATCATCAATATCACCATTAATATCATCATGGGTAATACAAGAATCATTTTTGACATTATTGTTAAAATCATAATTAACATCATTATCAATATCATTTTTCATATCATTTCTAGTATCACTATTAATATATACCATTATTAATATTATAACCAACATCATTATCAATATCATTGCCAATATCATTATCAACATAATTATCAATATCATTATCGTTAAGAATATCATTTTCAATATCGTTAACAATATCATGATTGATATCATTATTAATACCATTATTACTGTCATTACTACCATAATTTTCATCATCATATCACTAATACTGGGATTAATCAGCATACCGCATACCATTAATATCATCATCATACCATTGATATCATCATCATACCATCAGCATAATCATCATACCATTATAGTAAGAATAACAAAAAGAACAATAACAGTGATAATGTTCGCAACAACAACAACAACAACAACAACAACAACAACAACAACAACATCAACATCAACAACAACAACAACAACAACAACAACAACAACAACAACAACAACAACCCACACCACCACCACCACCACCACCACCACCACCACCACCACCACCAACAACAACAACAACAACAACAACAACAACAGCAATAACAACACCAACAATGATAAGAACAATAGTAACAGTGATAGTGACAGTGATATAAAATAGTTAATAGTAGTATGGTAATAGTAATATGGTAATCCTAACATGGTAATAGCACGCGCAAACCCCACAGTTCGCCCACACATCATTTCAGGGCATCTTAGACGTGTTTCTAGGGTATCATTACAATCCCACCCCCGTTAAACTTTCATGTTCAAGGGAATCTTCAACATGTTTCTAGGGTATCATTACAATCCCATCCCCGTTAAACTTTAATGTTCAAGGGAATCTTCAACATGTTTCTAGGGTATCATGAAAATCCCAACCCCGTTAAACTGCAATGTTCAAGGGAATCTTCAACATGTTTCTAGGGTATCATTAAAATCCCACCCCCGTTAAACTAGGATGATGATGAGGATGATGATGATGATGACGATGATGATGATGATGATGATGAGGATGATGACGATGATGACGATGATGACGATGATGACGAGGATGATGATGATGATGACGATGATGATGATGATGATGATGATGATGTAACATTCACGGCACGGGTCCCCTAGCCGTGCGTGGCAAGATGATATGGTAATAGTAATATGGTAATAGTAATATGGTAATAGTAATATGGTAATAGTAATATGGTAATAGTAACATGGTAATAGTAATGTTATGGTAATAGCAATATAGTAATAGTAATAGTAAAATAGAAATATGGTCGAAGTGATAATAAACTAGTAATGGTAATAGTAGCAGCAACATGGTAATAGTAATATGTTAATGGTAATAGTAATATAGTAATATAGTAATATAGTAATATAGTAATCTAGTAGTATAGTAATATAGTAATATAGTAATATAGTAATATAATAATCTAGTAATATAGTAATATAGTGATATAGTAATATAGTAAGATAGTAAGATAGTAAGATAGTAATATAGTAACATAGTAATATAGTAATATAGTAATATAGTAATAAAGTATATGGTCATAGTAATAGCAATAGCAATTACAATGATACTATTGGAATAGTAAGACTAGTAATTATAACAGTACAGCAAGAATATAAGTAAGTAAGTCCATCCCCCGCCTGTTGACACCGTCGCTCTGCCGCCAGACTGCAGCTCCCAACTGGAAGGAACTCAAGGTGCGCAGTGGTCGGGATTGGTGGCGCCATCACTTCCAGTTCTGTCTGCAGTATGTTGTGCATCTGCAAATTGAGTTTGTGTGAAAATGTGGCACCCGAAAATTTGATAGTTACTCATCATTTTCCCGATTTAATGGCCATAGTTGGAGGTATACCCCGTTTTGAGTCAAACTCAGATGATACCAATTGAAGCATGAAATGCATGAAGTGGCTTAACTACTGCTCACCAGTCTTTCAGTTGCCTTCTTCACTGGTTGAACAGCAATGGCTCCTATGATCTGATGAAATGCTTCATCTATCGGTGGATTTGTTGAGGAACCCACCAAGGTCAACCCCAGTTTTATGCCCCGGGCTGGTTAATCTCGAGGGTTACTGCATAAAGAGGACCGCCAGGGGTTCATTGAGAGAGCTCGGATATTCATCCAGAGTCGACATCGATTTAGTTGCGCCTTTTCTTTCCGTTGCATTTTTTAGGCCCGCCCTTCCCGCAGCAGTAGTGTTTTTGTGCCAGGAAATTGAGGACAACAAGGGTAAGAAGCTGCTTGGCGAGTTGGTCCAGTGGCCCATTGAGAGGATGTGTATATTGGTTTCTGCAAAAGTGGTAGATGATCCCCAAGAATCAATAAAGGGGAACACGATTCTCATCATTGGACTTCGTTTTTTTTTTTCCAAAATTGTTGTATGCCATGGCTTGCCCATACCCATGAACTACTCCTGTTGTTCGTAATGAAGTCGAGATCGATTGCCCGGAAGCAACTAAACCTTGCAAAAAGCGCCAGGTTGTTTCCTCGTGGTGTGGATTATTGAATATCGTAAGCCAAAACAAGACAGAAAACAAGTATATCCAGGATGGTATAGGTGATGTTTTTCCCATAGATTCCGGGGTTCCGATTTTTCCCCAAACAGTTTACTGTTGGGGTTCTCAATTCTCTCTTAAAGAGGTGTCCGGCTTGGTCCAGATGGTGGTGTCCGGCTCTCCCGATGCCCCGANATTTGTCTCCCAATCTGGCTGGTGGTGTCCGGCCCTCTGCCTGTCTCCAATTCATTTGTCTCTCCTTGTGGCAATTCATTTGTCTCCCAGTCTGGCTGGTGGTGTCCGGCTCTCTGCCTGTCTCCAATGCATTTGACTCCCCTTCTGGCAATTCATGTGTCTCCCAGTCTGGCTGGTGGTGTCCGGCTCTTCGGCCGTCTCCAATTCATTTGTCTCCCCATATAACGATTCATTTGTCTCCCCGTNTCTGGCTGGTGGTGTCCGGCTCTTCGGCCGTCTCCAATTCATTTGTCTCCCCATATAACGATTCATTTGTCTCCCCGTCTGGCTGGTGATGTCCGGCTCCTCGGCTGTCTCCAATTCATTTGTCTTTCCTTGTGGCGATTCATTTGTCTCCCAGTCTGGCTGGTGGTGTCCGGCTCTCTGCCTGTCTCCACTTCATTTG
>BGPT01002966.1:7728-55051 GCA_003297045.1 Symbiodinium sp. clade C Y103
ATTGTGAGAGCATCAGGTCAGAGCATGTAATGATGTAGCGAAGAAGCCTCTTCGCAGAACATCAAAGGTTCAAAGGTGACCACTATATACTCTTCTCAGTCAGTTCCGGACGTTTTGACTCCCGCACATCGCAAAAGTTCCACATAATTGTGCCATGGGATTGCTTTGATTTTGCCTCCTTCTCTACTCAGCCAAATGCTTAATTAATGCATTGAAAACTGAAAACATTCTGGTGTTGTTCGCGTTGGTTAGCTACCTACGGTAGGGAAGCAGTTTGGGTGGTGTCTGGAACCTCATACTCTGTCCAGTCACTGCCTCCATGTCGCTGGGTGGAGTTGGGCAATCTTTCGGAAGCGCGCTGCAGTCAACCCAAAACAGAATCTGTATGCTTATCTGTATGTATATGTATATGGCTATCTCTGTTTGTATGTGTATGTAACATATGTTCATATTTGCATGTATATATATATATATATACATATTTACTTATTTATTGATTCATTTATATTGAAATTTATATTCATATTTAAGCTAGCTCGCATTTTCAACGCAGCCGATTTGGGAATCAAGGTTGGGATGAACACGGAGCATTTCAAAGTGCATTTACAATTTAGGGGTTTCACCCCAGGGACCACACCCTAAGGTGGACTTGCCGTGGCAAGAATCCCCAACCTGCCCACTTAGTTGTTAACCAGAAGAGGAAAAGTAGCAAGGGCCCAAAAGCCAACAAAGAAAGCAGAAAAGGCTCAAGAGCCAACAAAGAAAGCAGAAAAGGGGGGGCCCCAAACCCAAAAACAAGGTACCGCCGCCCGTAGCGGACTCGGTCCTTTTTACCTTTGTGCCTTGCAAGTCCAACATTTCATGTGGCAAGCTACTTCAGAACTTTGGGAACCATTTGCCACAAGGCATGGCGATGATTGTATCGCCATTGCCACTGGTAGACATAGTTCCAGATCTCAGCATTCAAAAGTTTGTTTTTCGCATTCTTTGTATGGACGCTGTTTGGAATGAAATCTTTACAGTAATCCCAACACTTGTCCACAAAGTCTGCGTGCCAGTTGTGATCTTGCGACCATTTTGTCTTCTTACTGCTTTGGCAAACTCCAGCGGCACATGCTTGACGTGGTAGAACTCGATTTGCGCTTCAAGCGCAGTGCGCTTCCAAGCTTTGTTTCCATCAGCAAGAGACGCTTCCACACCCCCCCACCCCACCCCACCCGGAGGTATGTGAGATCAAGAAAAGAAGACGTTGTGCAACGTAGCATCAAAGATGTGAGCAAGTGCAAGAAGACGTTGTGCAACGTAGCATCAAAGATGTGAGCAAGTGCAAGAGACGCTTCCACACCCCCCCACCCCACCCCACCCGGAGGTATGTGAGATCAAGTAAAGAAGACGTTGTGCAACGTAGCATCAAAGATGTGAGCAAGTGCAAGAAGACGTTGCGCAACGTAGCATCAAAGATGTGANGAGATCAAGTAAAGAAGACGTTGTGCAACGTAGCATCAAAGATGTGAGCAAGTGCAAGAAGACGTTGCGCAACGTAGCATCAAAGATGTGAGCAAGTGCAAGAGACGTTTCCACACCGCCCCCACCCCACCCCACCCCACCCGGAGGTATGTGACATCAAGTAGAAAAAATATGCAAAAATGCTAAAAACGCCGAGTCCGCTACGGGCGGCGGTAGCAAAAACAACGAAGGGAAAAAGCCCAAAAGGGCGGCAGCGGCTAAAGAGCCGGCTCAAGAACCACAACTGCCCCTGGCAGCAACACTCAAGAGCGTTGACCTGCCACCACCAAAAAGAAAGGAGCGAAACCAGCTCGGGCGGAGGCTCAAGAGCCCCAACCTGCCCCAAAAAGAAAGGAGCGAAAACAGCTTGGGCGGAGGCTCAGGAGCCGCCAACCTGCCCACTTTTCCGAAATTTGGCGAAGCTATTTGAAAGAGGAATGGCCATTTGAAACGGCAGTGAAATAGACGAGTCTCCAAAACCCTCAAGGAGACAAGCCTGCAATTCTCAGCGGAAAGCAGAACTTTGGTCTTTTGCCTCCCTTCGAAAGAAGAACCTGTTCAGCAGGAGCCTATGTACTGGATGAAGCTCAACTGCGTTTTGACTATACAAAGTGAAACGATCAGCAGGTGCCGGGCGTACAAGAAGACAAAGAGGCGGCTCCGAGTTGAGGAGCTACTGAGAAGACAACGGCACCGCTGCTGATCCAAAAAGCTGCTAATTACTTTGTGATCCGGACTGTTGCTGGATCTGAATGTCGGAAGTCTGGAGGCGCCTGAGGGCGACGGTTTGGGTAAAGACCCAAGCCCAGAGGGATGGACGGTCATTTTCATCTCCGTAGAGAGAGTGCGTGGAAGGTGCTTCTGTTTTCACCAATCCTTTTCACCACTTATCTTCTTCGAGAATCTACTTGCAGCCCTTTGGTGTCACACGGCCGTATTGACTCCATTTTTCCAGGGTCCAGGTCACGAGAGGCTGAATGTTTGCGGCCAAAGGCTAAAACGATGATCCTTTGAATGACCCTGTTCACTTGCTTGGAAGTGGACCGGCTCCTAGCCATGGCCCAAAAACAGGACATATCGTCCACGACATGGATGCACACCTGGTTGAGCTGCAGGGGCGACCTGGCTCGGCGGCGCAGTTCTGCCAGCAAAGCCATTACTTGAAGCACGAGGATATTTCGCCGCGACGCCCAAGCATGGGCCACCTGAGCCCGCCAGCACCACCTGAATGCTGGATACGGGCCCAGCAATTCTGCCGTTTATCTCTTCCTTTGCGTACAACAGCCTAGCATCTGTGCCCTTGAGCTTCAGACGCCTGGCCAAGCCTGCCAAGTACCTTGGTTCGTCCCCAAGCTCCATGTGCCTCACAATCTCTTCCACCTCGATAACCAGTTCATATAAGAGGTGGGCAAGATCGAATTGTGCCGTTCCCAATGGAGGAATCATCAAAGCCTGCAAACCCGCCACTACGGCGTCCGCATAAGCCACGCAGAAGCGCCAAGGGAACTCCTCAGCCCTCTTGGCTTCCGGCTGGCCCGATTGCCTTGGCCTTGACGTTAAATCATAGTAACGGGCGCAATAGCACCCCGGATGATGCAGCGCCTGATGAAGTCTTGATGAGTTGTGCAACATTGAAAACCAACTCCGTCGGCCTCCGAAACAGCAGAATGACCATGAGGTGATCATGAAACCCGGTCGTGACCGCATCTCTTCAACCTCCTCTGTGAGCCATATGAAGGAGTCATATGGATGTAGCAACGCCGCAAACCCCCCTTGCCGGTCAGCGGCTTCAAGGCCCTTGAGGCCACGCTTCACCATCCTATTCTCCTGACGGATCTTCACCTGATCGTCACGTGGCAGCTCTTCCCCCTTGCAGGGCTGCTGCTCCGTCCTAACCTGGACCCCTGCACATTTTCCCTTTCCTTTCTTTTCCACTTGGCGCTGCAGAGAAGTTGAAAAGGTGAAGCTGTCGGGGGACCAGTGACGCCAGCGAAGCGCCGGGTCCTCCTCCAAATATTCCAGCGCCTCCTTCCCGGGGTCCGTGAAATAGTCCCAAGGATTGTCCGCAATCATCAGACCCAGAGGTCGCTGAACAGCTCCACCAGCCTGAGCCACCGCCACTGTCAGTGGATAGTTGGCGCTTGCAAATCGCTCCCCGAACCTGTGTGCAATCTCCTTGCTCAAAGTGTGACTGGCTGCATCTTATCGCGCACCCCCTCATCCCACATGCCCTTGGGCAAGGGAAGGTCGCCGTGCCTGGCTTGAGGATGCTACCACAAGCGAAGCATAAGCCAGTCAGGGGGGCAGGACGGGCCACTTCCAGACTGCTGTCCGAGAATGAGGCAGCGGACGCACAGAACCCGCCCGTGGGCGTCGCACTGGAACACGAAACTTCCCCAGGCATCACAAACTTCAAGGGTGAACTGCTCTGAATCGACAAAATCAAGAAACAGATCATTTCTTCGATCTCGCTCAGGCGCGGTGCATGATGTTCCTTGCTAGGAGTCAACAGCGCGAACATGGTCTCCAGGACCGACAGTAAGGGGCGGTTGAAAGACGCCATATCAATAGCCTTTCCCATCCACCTGCGCAGATGGGGGCGCCTGCCAGACCTCCGCCTGGAGCAAGCCCACCGACAAAGCCACAAAGCTCAAAGCCTCACCCCTCATCGCAGTCAGGCTTTCGAAGTGCCCTTCCGAGGTCAAAACATTCACCCCGCTCGTGAGGGCATCAATCAACTGCAGAGTCGCACTTAAGAGGCCGGCGGCCTTACACTCCGACTCGAACCGGCCAACCATGTCAGAGTGTCTGCCAGCGTCAATCTTCTTCCAAAAGGCCCTCATACCGAGCAACTCAGCCACCAAGTCGGAGCAATCAACTGCTAGCTGGCCACTGCTGAGTTGGGGCCAGTGATTCACGGCAGGGACAGGCCTAGGTGCCTGGCACCTTCCAAACACCAGGACGCGCATGGCTCCTTCGATCAACGTGAAGGCATGTTCTTCCACCCGCAGGGCAATACACACCAAGCTGGCCTCACTAGCACCCCCCTTGGTTCCTCCAAAAGCGGACGCGCACACTTTCTTCGAAAAGGCAAAGTGTGGAAGCCATTGGTCTGGAATTGAAAACACAGAAAAAGCGCGGGAAAGCGCCCAAGACTCCATATAATGATCGTTCTCCTCAGGCAGAACTATTGCCTCTAACAGCCCCGCAAAAGGAAGCGCATCCCTTCCGCCCGGATACCGTTCAGAATGTTCATTGCTCGGAAGCATGATCGGGACGAACCATTGTGCTTCTACATGTCTGCCTCCGATCTCAACCTCGACCGTCACACCTCCTGCACCAATCGTAATATAGTGCCCTTCCCGGTCCTTGTGCAAAAGGTTGCCAGAAACCATCTTCATCCCCTTGGGCTGCCCGGCACAATTTGTACCAGGTCTCATCCGAGGTTCTGACCTCTGACCTGGTGCGTTCCTGCGGTCGCATGTCGTTAGGAAGCCACCACCCCGTAGGGTCACGGACTGATCCCAGCAGGCTTCCATCCAACAATTCCACAATGGGGGCAGCTCCTGGTGCTCCCGCTTGCGGCCAGGCTGCGATAACTTTTTCGGCATCCAGGGTGTCAATGTTCTTGACGGGCTTACCTAACGCCCCGGGCGCCTCCAGGCTCAACATTGCTTGGACCGTTCCGAGCGACGGGATCCGATCACTGTCAGCAAGACTGCAACTGACCTTCTTGCCCAGGCTCTGCACGGCCTTCAGCTGATTTTCTCCCAAAGCAGCACGCATTGGAACTCTAACAGGGCAGACACTCCCGCAGCAGTACAAATAGTTCAGAACAATGACGGTCGCTCTCACCCACTCCAAGTTATGCGAGTCAATGCCGTCGAGCTCTGCGGCGATAGCTCCCGGATGAATGGGAAGCCCGTCACCACGCCATTCTGCCAGTGGCCTCACGGCCGGAGGCGGCTGCGTTGAACAGTATAGGCGCGCGAACTCCAAGGGGACTATTGAGCGCCAGGATCAAGTCACACAGGTGACCTCCAACACTCCCATAGGAGCACGACTTGGTGAGAATCGACCTAGCACGGGCTTGCCACGAAGCTTGAACCTTCCCATTCCTTGACTTCATGTGCGATGCCTGCCCTTCTCCTTCTTCCAGCTTTGAGTCAGAGTAGCCAACTGCATCAAACCCTTGACACATCAAATCCTCAGTTTCTGACAGGTCAGCTGTGGCACGGCTCATTGACGTGGGGCTGACACTCCGCAAACGGGTACCCCACCCATGTCCAGTAGATAGGCCAGATGGCCGTTGAACCCTTCCGAGACTCTCCGTGGAGATTGATTCAGAATGGGCCCGCCTCTGCTCCCTGCCAGCTGCAACAGAGCCCCTTTCATGCCGTGTCTTCTTCCTTCCTCGGGAATGCCTATCATCCCTTTGGGAAATGTTCAACTCTCTTTTCATGTAGGTCGCTTCCGTCCCGTAGGACCGGCTTGATTTAGCTCCTTGTGCCCTACGATTCGGGCTAAACCTCTTGGCTCCTCTAGGCCGATCTCGCTTCTTCGATTAGGGGACCTTGAAGACCTAGCTCTCTTTTCACTTCGCCGTTCGGGAACGTCTACCAGGAGGTGTCTCGTCATCTGACGTCTCTGGCTTCCCCCCAAACAAACCCTTTTGGCCAGCCGGCAACACTGATCCTCTCAGCTCCTCATGGCCGCGACACCGTCCGGAGCTCCTCGCCCTTGGGCGCTCAGCATGACGAGCCGAAGAGCTTCAACTGTGGCTGTCCCTCACCTGTGCCTCTCTCGAGACCTTCGTGTGGTGCAGCACTCTTGCTTCCGTGCCCCTGTCACCTTGAACAGCCTGTACCGCCGATGCCCCGGCGCGGGTACCCAGACCTTCCAACACTCGCGATCGAAGTGCTTCGAAATCTGTCCTAGTTGGACTCGTTGTCCACCACTCAGAGATCCTTTCCTCTAAGTCTCGTGGCTCAATCACCCTCAATGTATCAGTGTGCACTTCCACCTCTTAATCATCAGCTACCAGGTTGCACCTCTCCACCTTGGCTTGTGCACAGGTGCAGTTCAAAGCGCCCCTTGTGTTGGGCACCTCCTCCTGTCCCAAGCCATTGGAACAGTTGGTGATCTTCAACGCGCCTGACCTGAATCGCCAGCCATAACCCTTTCGACCCACGGCCTCGAGTTTCAATGGTGGTTGCCAATACCCGGCTCAAGGTTTCTGCCCCAGGCCAGTTGGCAACCAACTCAACTGTGGATCCCTTTGTCCTGCCAATAGGCCGGGATCCAATGCACTTTAGATCCATGGCCCTGGCATCCCTTCTCCGAAGGGACTACACCCTCGTAAGGGAACCTCCCTCGTAAGGGACAAACAACTTTGCCCGATTTGGGCTTGAGAAGCAGAAGGCTGCGCATTACATGTGTACGCATAAACCGTCGTACCACTACCTGGCAGCCATGGTGACTCCTCTCTATATATACATACATATATGTATACATATTTACATGTGTACACATGTCTGTGTACATACCATGTGTACAGTATGTATATTATATATGTGTGTGTGTGTTATACAGGTGTATTACTATGTGTATATATATATATATACGCGTGCAAAGAATTATGTTCAGCACGGTAAAATAATGCTACTTCTTTTGTGCAAGAATTCCTTGAACCCAACAAGGCTGCATTTTAGCCGATAATGAAAGAAACTCATCCATGTCAAATCACGCTCGTTGAATGCAACTTTGAGCACAAGAAAAACCACGCCAGGCTGAAGCGTTTTTTGGAGGAATGCGCTGTGCGCTTGCAGCGCTGCTTGCAAAATCCACCTCTCATTTTGTTGATTCGGCCACCTCAACATAGGTAGAGAAACCACACAGCCACGTCCAGACAAACCACAATCCCCAGGCCACTAGCCAAAAAATATCAAAAGCCGCAGTAAAAGAGGAAAAACACTGCTGGAGCACGGCATCTTTTCACTGTTTGTCTCCCTACCACCGACATGAAGAGCAAGAGCAACAAATTGCTCAGGACCCGCACAACAATTAGAAAAGAAGGACAAATAACTCGAATGGCAATGGCAAGCCACAACATCACAAGGTTTGCATTTTTCTCCGATAGGACAGCATGCCTGCAAGTTTGAATCCAATTTGACGGTGACCACCTGGTCATGATTGCTCACGTTGAGTTCTCCATGTTGAAATCTACAAGTGCTCACTGTTTCTGAAGCTGTTTGTGAATGTCTCTGTGAATGTCTCCGACCATCCCTGTATTCTCACGCCAGCAGCACATGTCCGGTCTTGTCAGCATGGCCTGGACAAACCATCCGATGTCTCAACATCTGGCTGAGCAGTTCGAGCTACAGGAAGAGAATGGCGGCTTGTAAGGAAAAGAAATTACATATCTACAATCTCTACAAGCCATTTCACAACAGTTTATCAAAGGTAAGTCTGGACAAGGACCTTATCAACGGCTAGCAGACTCCCGAGCCTCCACGAAGCTTGTGCCCTTCCACTTGAACGTGAGCTGCAGTTACTGCAGCCTGAAAGATTTGGAGCTCATCAGACTTATCAAATTAGCACTACAAGTTTCAGCCAAGCTGAGCCTTGTGAGCATCGGACGTCTCCTGCAAAGAAGGCATCTAGCTATGCATCTCGCAGCTTGTTGCAGCTTCATTTGATCCAGGTGGATACTTGCACAATAGGTAATAATAAGGAATACCTGCCTGCAAGAGCACTCCCCGTAGTCTACTTAACTTCTGTCCAGTTTTTATGTTTTTTGGTTTGACTGTCCTTGATGTATCTGTCGATGAGATCATCACCAAAGAAAGATGGAGTAGAACCATGCTCTTTGACCTGCTCATCACAGAGGTGGCACAGCAGGCACAGCAGTTCCCTTGGGCTGGAAATCACATCATCATATTGAAGCCCCTGAGAAGCCCAGCCTCTACAGACTCTACAGTCTTTGCATACACAAGCAGGGCTGCCCTGAAAGTGCTGATAGACAGAAAGTATGAATTGAAAGCAATCAGGCCAATCCTGAAGTCAAAAGCCGTTGTCTGTTTCTGCTTTTAAAATTTTGAACAATTGCAAAGGTATCCAGCTGGAGTGTCTGGGCTCAAAGCAAGCCCACCAGGAAGGTTCGCACCTAGATTAGCTGGATGGCTCGGCCAAATTGCTGGGTTCAGTAGAAACAGGTTGTTTTGGTTTGTGTATATGTTCATCATGTTTAATCGGTCCTCCACCCAAAGTCCGTGTCTTTGTATGAATTTTCGATTTCGTGTACTTCAAATTGTTCAACTTTGGCAACCAACTTTTGGACCAGAAGGGGTTCTTGCAAAAGATATATAATTTCGCACCAAAATGATTTTGACAAAACACCCTTTCCACAAAGAAGCATTTCCTTTTTGACACAGACTGCTTGGAGGATGCAGAGCCTTGGTTTAGAATGATTCTTATCCAAAGAGCCTTTGGCATTTGTCAGGCGACAGGGGGGTGTTGAAGCAGGAGCCTGTTGCCGTAGACCTGTGTATAGGCACTTTGTTCACAGGCTTCGCCGGCCGTCAATCCTTTAGTGCACAAGATCATAGGCCTGGATGCCATTTAAAATGCCAAAATGACATCATGCGACGAGGAGGGTGTGACCAAAAAAAGGGTTTGGTTGACTTACTATGTTTTGCATAGTCACAAGTAGAAAACACCGGGAATATTGCATGTTTGCATGCAACGACTTAAAAACACATCTCATAAAACTCAAGAAAAACTGCTATTTACGGCCTGTCTGTGCAGTCGCAACCAATAAACATCGTAGAGGCCACTGTTCTTGCCCCCCGAAGGGCACCAAACATCATGATTTATAGGTAGTTTTGCTTTTTGCATTCTTCTGTTTCCTAATACGCAGCAGTCATCACCAAATTTGGCTGGAATTGTTTTCTGTTTGTGCGAAGGCTGTTTTCAGAACGATTGCATCTTCGCTATGTGCAGCAAGTTGAGCATTTGAAACCTTGCCCAAAGACTGCATAGTTTGGGAAGCAAACAAAAACATTGTCGAGGTGTTCCTGCAGCACTCCATGTTTCAATCAAAGATCTTCGTCAAACGGAAAATTCCGAAAAATTGCTTTACATACAAGGTTATACTACCTTTGGGCAGCACTGCATAGCAACAAACAGGACCAACAATAGTGCATTCAAAGGCGAGCTAGAGGCAGAAAGCACTGGAATGACACCACACCTACTACAACCATGTGCATGTGCTCGTTCTCGTGCAAAAAAAAGAACTTGATCACATCCTGAAGGCACAAATCAATTTTTATTCAACTTCTCCAACTCCTTATCTGAGTCCAAGACCATTCCAAATTCTTCGTTTCTTTGGGGGGGCACACTTGAGCCCTAGAACAGCAGAAAGATGCACTGCTAGTTGCACAGTAAGTCGAAAATGTGGGCTGACTTTGTCAAGCCTTCACAAAAGGCTAGTGGAAGAAAAATGAAGGGCCAGAAGGGCCAATGAGAGACAATGGGAGCAGCGCAAGACAGAGCATCGAGAAGGACAGACAACTCAAGATGATTTGGATGACAGAATGGGTGATTAGAAAGCACAATCAGAAACCTAATCGAACTATTATATATGAAAAAAAATGTGAGGATGCCAAGGCCGAGAGGGCCAAGAAGGAAAGAAGTGGAAGTGTTTTTTGCCCTTTCGGCATTCTTCCATTCCAACGTCTGTAAACATCATGGAGGGAGAAACAACACTTACATCTCCTGCTAAAGCGTAAGTCGAAGCCGCTGCGTAGCATGCGCGGCAGCGGCCAAAATTCCTAAAGCGAAAACAAGTGCGACAGGATGCGACAGGCCCTCTGTAGCTGGGCCTCGACTGCCAAGATATCCAGCGATAACTGCGTCGCACAAACTCTCGAGACATTTTTCCAATTCGGAATCGCAACACATGTGGCTTCTAACCCATGGGACTTCATGAGGTCGTCTGAACAAGTCTCTAGGTCCTGTTTTGAGTTCTGGTCTGGAAGTCCCAAAGGTCTGGAATTCAAATTGCGCCAACTGCACTTTGTACAAGTTCCACAGCTTTTCAGCTCAGGTTTCAGAAACCACTCTAAGCTACCACAGTGTTATGACATTTGGTTATGAAACCATCGCACAGGCAGCATCACTGTATGCGAAGAGGGATGGAGACTGGCACCGGGTGCCCTTTCGCATACAATTTCCAGTTTCACTAATTGAAGCCAGACTTTCAGGAATCCTCCATGAAAGCTTCACAGGCGCAAAACACCCTTTTGCGAATGAAACTGGAAAACTCCGCAATGCAGGAAGGAGACCAGCCATCCAATCCTGCACAGGATTTGGCAGAGGGTTTGTATGTGTAATACTGGTAGTACCCAACTTGAGAGGAAGGGTGGGTGCTTGAAACATAGTACGGGACGTCTGCAAAGGGTTTGTGGGGTATGTGCTGTGAGGAAGCGATCGATTTTCTAGAACAGAACACGCTGGTTCGCTTTTGCAGAAACACACGACATGCTCCTCAGAGCGTTATTTGCAGGGCCTTTGAAGGATGCGAATGCTAGAACTAATCATGGTATCTGCAAATCACATCATTCTGCATAAGACTGTAGCGCGGCGTTTTACGGGTGCACGATAAAAACAATTGTTTTTCAACCTCTGCAGAAGTGCCTGGAAAACTGGTCACCACCAGTACAGCAGCTGAAAAGCTTGCACAACTCGATGAAAACAAAAAATAGAGCGAGGAAATCCGAGGAATCACCAAAATCTGTCGGAGACTGTCGCCTTGGACCCTCGGCTTTTCCTTTTGTTTCATCGCAAAATGTGCAATTGCAATATTCCCGGCCCAACGAAAAATAAAGAGAGCGGGGGTGGGATTGTGAAAGGTCTAATTTTGCAATGTTGCAAGGTTTTGCACCTATCATGCATGAATGAATTGGTGTGGCTATGAGATGGTCATGCTACATTTCAAACAAGACATTTCAAAACACAATGTAATCTTGCAAGAAACTTGCTTTCTTCAACGATTTTGACACTGTGCGTACTGTGCTTGGCAAATTAATAAGACACTACTGACCAAACTATTGTATTTTCTGCAGTGATGTTGTCTCTTTCAAAGAATGCTTTGTTCTTTTGTTGAGAATTTTCAAAAAAGGCAGCAACATGACCTATATAGAAGGATCTTGATACCTGCAGTGAATTCTGCATTATACTGTTGCACACATTGCCATATATATTGTGTATTTGACAAACCTACTAGATTTTTCGCAAAAGGTTCTGCTTCAGATATTTTGTATTGAACAGAAATGAGTGCAAATTCCAGCTGCAAATTCTACATTTTCTGAAAAGCGTTCTGCATCCTTTCATGCTGTTCATGATTGCTTTTCAAAAAATATTCAACATGCACTTCTTTAAAAGACAGCTTCAACTACAGCTGAATCTAGACCTTTTCCAGGAATCATCCATATTTTGTCTTCAAGGGTTGCAGGGCTGCAGCAGCATTGCCTTCTTCAAAACAATAACACGAGTGCAGGGAAACAATACATTTTGTGCATGAAAACGCAGCTTGGGACATGCACTTCTTGAAATAAACTGCTGTATCTTGAACAAAACTTTTTTTGAGAAGACAATGCGCTTTGAAAAGGATCATGTGTTCTGCAATGATTTGTGTACTATGCCTTTGTGAAGATGTAAAATTCATAAGCACATGCTTGAAAGATTTATTTCATGCTCTGCAGAATTGTTGCCCCTTCCAAAGGAGATAATGGGCTGTATTGAACAAGAACTGGCTGTACTCCCCATGTATAAGCTGTACACTTCCTGCTAGGGGCTAGGGGCATTGCATCCTTGAATGGGCATATGGTTCATTTTGTAGGAGTGGTGCCTGATAAGTGGGAAGAGGAAGAATTCAATTTGCAAATGAACATTGTTATATATTTCACCCATGCATTTTGTTTGAAAGCCTAGTACATCATAGACTACGGTTTTCCAAGGTATAATGCCTGATTACAAGAATGTTGTCTCTCTCAACCTATTATATACATTGTGCAATGAAAAGTTGCACCTTCTAAATGAACATGAAGGTCAAAGGAAGGCCACCCATTCCTTCAAGAAATGCTGTATTTGTGGCATGCAAGAGTTGCCAAGAAGAATAATGTGGCATTCTGCAAAATAGAGTATGCTCCTTCCAAAGGAAAACAGCATCCTTCTTTAAAGGAATCTTGTCCTGAGGGATACAGTATTGCCTTTTTGAAGGAAAATTTACTTTGAGACAATTGTACAACAGAGTGTTGCTTAAACAATGCATTTTGCAAAATAGTTGCTTCCCTTTTTCTCCAGGTTTCTCCGGGTTTGAAGAACAGGAGCCAAACCGTTAAAAACGAGTAAGCAAAACCTCAAAACAATGAAAAAAAAGTCCAATGGAGCGCCAGAAGTGGGTCATAGAACTATTTTCTCTGTGTATATGTTTTCTCTTTTGGCCCAATAGCCAAGATTAGTATAATGAAGGCATCAATGAAAATGGGGAGGGGTGAAAGCTGTGCCAAATGGATGTCTGTCAGGGTGAAAATCTCTTCCAGGAGCCCAAGCATCAAGAAAACAAAAAAAAAACAAAAGATGAGCAGCTGACATTGTTGGACTGACAAAATGGCGAAATCCTCGAGAAAACAAAAAAAAACAGGTTGGACCCATGGAGAGGGTCTGAGAAGCTGGACAGGGGACATGGGGTGAAACTGTTTGTTCTTGTTGTCTTTTTTTAATGGGTTTGGAACATTCCAAGTTGACAATACATTTGCAGATGAGCAGATGGATGCATTCTAACTAAGGAGGCTAAAAAACCACGCGTTTCTAGAATATGCATCTCTCCACCCCCCATGGGTACGCCTTCTGAAAATAAAACCGTCACAAAGACAGTGCCAATGAAGAATTGTTGTAAATGTTGTAGACAGTAGTATTTGGCAAGGTAGGCAAGTTTTCTTTCAAATACTGCAGATTCCTTCACAGCCTGTACTTGTTCTCTCCTGCAGTCTCACTTGAAAGTATATACAGTACATACAGCATCAGGGCCGCCTTCCTGACAAGAAGCAGCAGTGGTGCTTTTTAAACAGTAGTTTTTACTAACAAAAAGAAAACCGAAATCATTGCACTAACAATCATCTGACAAGATATGTCAGCGCGCTTTTGGAATTTGCAGCATCTGCCTGTCAATTGTTTCTTCTGAAAGTGTAGCGCTGTTTAAAGTTTAACGGAAGTGCTGTTTTCTCTTTAAACCAACAGGTGAAAGGATGCACCGTTTCCAACAAATGCACAGTCTTGCTGCGAAATACCAAATCCCTCGAAGATTCAATGGTCAAGAATCGCAGTTTTAAACATTTTCCAAGTAAATTGCTTTTGTTTGGACATGTGATGATCTTGAAAATGAATCTTTGTCTGCAAGACATGCAGCATTCTTTTCACAAAATGTGGTGTTCCTTCTGGACAGACCCTATGAAAGCAATACTCCTGCAGCATTTGCAATAAATATGTCTTTGAGGGATGCAAACAATCCTCTCGAAGGTGCGATGCATTTTTAAGACAAAATAATGAAGCGTTCCTTTCAATAACTGCCTGTTGGTTTGAAAGATTTGGTGTGCCTTGAAGAGCGCATACAATTGAAATGAAACATGTTCAGTTTGAAAATCTGCTATTTTACTTCGAAGCAGTCAAAGGATGTAATGTTCCCCTAAAGAGCCGCAGCCCAAGTACTCGACATTGATAAACAACTGCATACTGCCTAAATCTCATGCTCACGTACTCTCGTGATTCTGAACAGGTTTTTGAAGACACCATTCCCTTCCATTCCCAGAGTTTCCGACTCTCGAATTTGTTATTTGGCTAAAAACCCGCACAAGGCTAGATATAAACGCCCTGTATCAGGTTTGGTTTCCTCTTTGCTGATGGTTCGGACTGTTGTTTTGGTCGTCCCGATGGGGAATCGAACTGTGGAGGGCCATAGAATGTATATTTCATTGAAACAAACTATGGGCCTGCAATAGATGCAGCCTTTTCCCACAGAACGTGGTGTTATTTGAGCACTAAACCTAGATCTGGAAAATCCTGCAGCAGGTGCAGTATGTCTCTGAGGGATGCGATATTCCAGCCAACTCAAAAAGACAAAAAACATGCATCTTGGTGCAGCGTTCATTGCAAGAACTTCCGTGTTTGTTTGAAAGGTGATGAAATGCCGCATTAATCACTATTCTTAGAAACACTGCCAGTTCCCAAGATCCCGTGTTTCGACATGGCATTTCATCCTTCACAAGACGTAATATTCGGCTACAGCCAAAGAGACACATTAGCCCTGCCTTCAGAAGTAGCCGACATTCAGAACAACTGTACCTACTTAAAGCTCATGATAGTGCTCTTGTGAATTCCTATCAGTTTTGGAAAACTCCATTCCCAAAGTTTCCCACTGTCTCATACATCGGAAGCGGTTATGACTGGGTAAAACTCACGCAGCTATATAGGCAAAAACACGCTGTAAAAGGCTTGGCTTAGCTTAAACCAGGGATGCATAAAGGGGGAATCGAATGACCGGGAGGGGCTTAAAAGACAGAATCGAGACTAAACATCCCAAAGTCACACAAGTGCACCGAAACCCGCCAATGCTTGCAAAAGACGGGCGGAACTCAGGTAGCTTGACGCACTCTTTCAGATATACACAGTGAGTACAGCAAACTCAGGAAAGTGAATAGTTTAAAAGTACTACCTGCCCGCCTGCTTGCCTCTGAGAGTCAGCGTCATGACCTAGCCGTTTCAATCAAACTCCTCACAAACATACTAATCTATGGCTAAGCACAAATGTTCCTGTTGTCAAGTGCCAGCTGCGTTTCACTTTCTCGTTTCCATGTGTGAAACTACCTTGACATACCCACTTGCAGAGCTTGCGGCCTCTGGGGCACGTCTCTCCGTACATTGCTGATGCGCCTCTTCTGGTAAAACTCCCTGGCCACCACCAACGCCACGTGCACCGTTGGACAACAGGTCAACATCTCTTATCTTGCAATATCTTGTGATCAAATGCTGACCAGACTTGCAAGACACATCTGGTGCAACCAGTGTGGATTGATCGTTTGGCTTGCGATTATTCAAACGAGAGTCCAGTCTCTTAGGAAGTGGCCCAGAATGTGTGTACAGTACTATACAATCATGTACGGGTTAACGAGACTTTTCTCTCTTTAGGAAGTGCAGGTTGATCTTTCACGGGCTTCTTCTCACCTCAATGCAAAGATTCCCAAGCTTTGGGTATGAGCACAAGCACTGCTGACACTGCATCACTGTTAAGCCCATTACCTTCAGGTTTCTTCAATGGAGCATCCTGCCAACAAAGAAATGCGGAAGCACGGCAATCTGTCTGAGTGCAAGATTGAAGAGGCTATGGTGTCTAAAGGGCAACAGAATGCAAGCTGAAGCACTCTGAAGTGGGGAGACAGAAGGCTGAAAGGATCTGGACATCAAGTTGGTGACTGAGTTCATCTGTGTGGTTTGACTGGTTTGACTTGAAAGAATTTCTATACCATGACTACGACCAAGGAGGAGAAGCTTCAAGCCTTAAAACCATTCTCCGGTGAGAGAACAAAGTTGGAGGCAAAGGATGACGTCTGAAACTGAAAGACTGACTCTGCGATTGTGGAAAGAAGACAAGCCCCTCACAAGTGAAATCAAAAAACATGGATTAGTATGTGTACATATATAATATTATAACTATTATAATTCATATACATATATATATATACATATATATATATATACATAAATATATATATACATATTCTTACATCGTCTACAACGAGCAATGAGACCTGGTGAAAGTCATTGATTTGAGACCTGCTGGACACTCTGCGATGGTGGATGTGCCAAGACTCGCACTTGTGAAGTCCAATCATCGCTATATCTTCGCCTGATGAGAACTGGAAAGAATGTCGTTTTGCAGAGCGCTCAACAGATGCATCCATTTTGCTTCGCAACCATTTTGCCTTGCAAGCATCTCAGACTCTGACACCCAAAAGGGGTTCAAGTTAGTGGGTGGCTGCCAAGCCCAAGTGCTTCCAGCACAGCCGACCAAGAACTCCCTGCTCGACCCGGCAAAGAGTTCATGTAGCACATCGCACGGCACAAAATGATTGCAGTGCAAGAAGGTTCGCACTTGCTGCGAAGGCAAACATAGAGAGTCTGATTACAACACATCCTGCCTCAAGCAAGTCATGAAAACGAAAAGGCTGCTCCACACAATCAGGTGACCTTTGACCTGACTTCAGTAAACCATGGAAGCATGCAGTGAATTACAAGCCTCGTTGGAACTGTATCTGTATTTGTTTTACTCACACCAAGGTGATATTGCCTATGTGAAGACAGACCAAACGGTCAACTCTATGTAAACAATTGCTAAACTATGAGCAAGGGCGCGCATGTTTCAATCTCCCACCAAGTCTCTGGCCCTCGTGTATGTGTCAAATTGCTGCGGCTCGTACGCCTGCCTCTCAACACCAAATCAGGTGCACGACATGCAGATCAACTGATGGGGATAGACAATGTCTTTTTTGCCCCACAGATCCCGACAAAGCCTTGCTGCTCTCGTTCCTGTCCAGTGTGAGTGATGCCTAGAGGCAGAAAGCAGGGTGACAATTTTGAGCGGGAACAACCAAACATACCAAAAATATTCCAAAAATCAACAAAAATCCGCATGATACCAGGCCCAAAAGAAATACTGTCAACGCTTCACTGAACCCTTCAACCCAGACTGTCTTGACCGTCAAACCGCTTCGGAGCCGATCGCCCTCAAAATCCAGCCAAATCAAAATGTGAAGTGAAGTTTGTATTCCAATTTTGTACCTCATTCACCCAAAGCCCAAGTGGACACTGCGCGTAAAATATCCTGGAGAAAACTTCAAGTGTTTGAGCCTGAAGGCAGGATGAGCTTCGGAAGCGTGACCTGGGATGAAGACAAAATGGCAAGTGGAGCCATGTAGGAAGAATGTGGAAAAAACATATATATTTAAGCAGGGCAGAAACATGTTGAAATGTGTTGACAGGTTTGGGCAAGCTGAGGGCATCAGATTGAAAAGATTCAAACCTTTCCAGACAGAAGTGAGAAACCTGCCAAAAAGGGATCTGCAAGTGATATATTTTTTTTGTTGACTCACATTGAGTCCATGAGTGGCCAACAAAGTGCTGAATGCGCTGATTGACCGATTCAATACTTGCAAGGTCCTTTCACTAGTTGATTACTGATTCTTTGTTGAAACACTGATTGCTTGAGTGCCTGAAGAAGTTGTTTGTCTCAGGAGTGACTGGTAGAGGGAGTCTCTAATCAATTAATGAATTCATGTTCATTGGGGTGAGGGCATGCAGGTGAGTTCAGTGTAGTGAGTACCTGGGCAAACGCGTTTGAACTGATTCGTTGATGGAGGCAAGTTCTTGGTCTTTGACTGCAAGTGACTGGCTTTGTAAACCAAGTGAGTGACTGGTTGGTTCAGAGAATGAACAAGGGCATGACCGAGTGATTGACGGAATGAGTGGCAAAGAATAGCGGCCAGGAACACTGTTGGGGTAGCCAGAGAAACGCATCTTGTGATTGGATCACGAAACAACACGGCGCGGTTTGCACACACAGACACATCCAAAACAGTCAGGTTTCACAACAATCCATCTATAGATTCTATTCCGCGGGTCTTGCGACCTTCGACCGACAGGAGGACTACCCGACACCAGCGCAGAGTTTTCCTCCACCAACATGCACTTTATATTACTTGGCATTAACGGACAACCTACGCACGTCAGTGTGTTTGTTTGTGTCTGTCTGTATGCATGTACGCATCTATACATGTCTATGTATATATATATATATATACAAATGAATGTGTGTGTGTGTGCGTCTGTCTGTCTATAGACGTCTGTCAATGTCGGTCTCTCTATGTCTGGCTGCCCATGTATGTATGTTTGTGCATGTATATGTATGTAAGTCAACGGAATGTGATGTGCCGTAATGCAATGTGATGTGATGTGATGGCTTGTCAGATGGTGGAATGTTATGTATTGTCATGTGATATATTGTAATGCAACGTAAGGTAATGTAATGTATGCATACACCATTTGGTACCGTAAGTTTTTTTTCCCGCCATACCCGACAAAACGTGGCGCTCGGCCCCTTGTGCAATCCCTATTAGTAACTTGACTTGCTGCATTTGCAGGTGTTTGCCTCCTCGTATAGATGTAGACAAATCAGCTGTACACCATTGTACAGTGTTCATTTGCTCCCTGAATTTTGAGAGTGGCTGCTGTGTGTCTTTGGAATGCAAATCCTTTTGCTCAAACTATATAAAATATTGTAAAATGAGTTTGTCAAGTCTCGGACTGGTTGGGTCAAAGGAAGATGAGTTGATCATGACCGGGCTGACCTCGGATGCAAAATCCCATCCACTGAAACTACAGTAGCAAGCACTCACCAAGAACTCAGCAAGCACCAGAAAATAGAGAAGGATGCAAAATCCTTGTTTTCAAGTCCTCTAACAAAAAAAATAAGGAAAGTACTCCAGCCTCAAGAAGCGTAAGAGCCTGATGAAAGATACTTGCTGATTTTCAAGATGCTTGGAGTTGAAGCGTTTGGATGAACTACTTTGTCACTGCAACTAAACTACACAGCGCAAAACTCAAAGTGACTGTAACTACTTGCAGATCACCTTCTTGTTTCCAAAAGAACTTGGTGATCACTTGGTGATCACTTGCTGCATATCTTTGCCTCGTCATATTCGGTGCTAAGCTTGGCGAAGTTCTGTTGAGCTTCGTCCTCATTTCCAGGCGAAGCCAAATCTGGATGTTGCACCTCAATGTCACGGTGCAGCAATTCTGAAGGCACGCTGTGTCCAAACACAGCTTGTACCCTCCACTAGCTAGGCTCAGATCTACAAAACAATACTGGATCTGCAACATGTCACACGTGCACATTTGCCACTGAGGCAGTTGGAGTGTCATGGCAGGACATTGGAGACTACGACGATTGTGTTTTTGTGGCTGTAGTCTTTTCATGTGTTTTCAATCTGACATCATCTTTCTCCGTATGTTTCTCGATCTCCGTAAGCTACGGGCTTTGGCTTTTTCCCGGTAAGCTGTCTTCAACCTGGAAACTGCAGACTTGGACTCCTGGCCAGGCATCGCATCACAAATGCCGTCGAACTGAAAGCGACTTAAAGATTCAGATCATTGATGAATTGATGAGCATTCAATTAAAATTCAATTCATGAAAAATTCATTCAATTCATTGAGATGCATTGAGCGCTGGGGTGGAGTGCGTTGTCATGGGCTGCTTCTCCTGCTTCGAGATCTCAACAGGGCATAAGCCAAAACCTCGAAGCCTGTGTGCTGCAAGTGCAAGCTGACGAATGATGTTCGGCGGAAGAGAAGAAATTAGAGAAAAATTGAAAATTCTTGAAACTCCTGCGATTCTCAAGTGGTGGTTCGAGCCAAAGTCAAAGACTCAGGTCATGGCAAAGTCGCCAAACGGACAGCTTTGATTCCTTGGCAAAAACTAGTCCCCAAAGAAACTGCAACAAGTTGAATGTTTCATGACCATGCATCCAAGAACATCCTTGTCAATCTGTGAAATCTCAACTGCGCCCTGAATTCTAACCTGTTGAAGTCAAATCACATTGGGTCAAAAAAGGCAGATAGATATGGCCATCTCAGAAATATATTTTCTCCTCCTTATCAGTTCGAGGGTGATTGCCAAGCTTAGTGATTTGTTTCAACGCTGGTGTCCAAAAAAAAACAACGTTGAGTCCACGTGTCCAAAATTGCTAGGGCTGGCTGTGCATCAAACACAAAGTGCATGCTGGCAAACTGTCACAAAACATTGGTGTGTCAATTTCAATGCTTCACAATGAGATACCAGGAGCAAAATCCAAAGTGGTAACTCCCTTCTTGCAAAACAACGCAACTGACACTATTATGGGATCCACTTCATCCTCAGGAGACGACGGGCCGACATGATAGATTTGCAGATTGCACGGCTGTGAGCACCAAGTTTGGAATGAGATGTGGTGGGTGGAATCTCTGTGTGTGTGTGTGTACAGAATTGTCTCTCTCCACAAACAGAAGAAGGCGCAAAAGAAAAGCAGTCTCTGGAGACTTACAATTATACACGTGACAAGTAATCCCAGAATCATATGTGCTTCTCTACTTCGATTTGAGGCTACAATGGCCAAGAAGGACAGCCAAGACCTTCAATCCACAGTGCCATGACCCATCAATACGAGCGTGAAGTGCCTCTTGATTGCTACAGTATAGAAAACCGAATACACATATGTATATATATGTATATATACATATGTATATATATATATAGGTATATATATATATGTATACATATATATATACATATATATATATACATATGTATATATATACATATATATACATATATACATATATTTATATACATATATATACATATATATACATATATATATATACATATATATATATATGGTCCAGCCCTCCCAGGCCCCCCCCCTCCCCTCCAATGGGTATGGGTCTACAAATCCAGGGTATATCAGGCTATATAGGGGTATATCATGTATATATGTATGTATGCATGAATGTATGTCTGTCTGTAAACCCCCCCCCCCAAGGGATGGGGTGGGGGGTCAGTTTGTAGATGTGATTGTATGTATGCATCCATGCATGTATAAATGGAAGAATATATGTATGTATCAATGTATGTATGCAAGTAAGTATGTATGTATGTATGTNGTATAAATGGAAGAATATATGTATGTATCAATGTATGTATGCAAGTAAGTATGTATGTATGTATGTATGAATGTATGTATGTGTATCCCCGCCCCCCCCCTGTGGGATGGGGTGGGGGTTGGTGATCATCTATGAGCTGTATATAGAATATATATAGAATATATATATATACATATATATATATATACATATATATATATACATATATATATACATATATATACATATATACATATATACATATACATATATATATATATATATACATATATAAACATATATATATACATATATATATATACATATATATATATGTACATATATATATATATATACATATATATATATATACATATATACATATATATATACATATATATATATACATATATATATATACATATATATATATACATATATATATATATACAAATATACATATATATACAAATATAGAAATACATACATGTATACATCTATATATATATATATGTACATATACACACATATACACAAACACAAATATACACATATACACATATACATATATACATATATACAAATATACACGTATACATATATACATATATATATACATATATCCATATATACATGTACGGTTACAGGGGCGTTTCGTGCATTGTTGTTTGCGCGTGTTGAAGCCATATGTACATATACTTATATATATATACATATACATGCAACCAATACAATCGGGGTCTACGTAACAAGACGTTGGAAAATTAATGTTCCCAGCGAAACGGGTGTTGGGAGTAGAACCATACAAGTCCGTGCAAAAGGAAATCGCTGCAACTTGGTTTCAGTACTCGAAGTAGGTTCGTCCCAACGAAAGAGTCTGCAAGTGGCAGCAGACCAGCAGCATTTTAACACTCCAGTGTGCTCTTGGTCATCTCACTAATGTGACCTCAGAAGGTTTCTGAGACACAGGGCTGTCAATGTTCAGTCTTACTCTAGACAAAAAAACGAAATCCGGTGAAGTTGACCGTTCAAAATATCATCAAACCTCGCTGAAAACAAAATGAGGGGTCAGACACAGCATTTGTACTTTCAAAGCAGGATGAATTCTCAGACAAACAAAGACTGACAACATCCCAAGCAACTTGGAAGACAGAGGGGACACCCAGTTGGCAAAACGTGACATCCAGAATCAACCATGTTTTGAAGAACGTTGATCGTCAACAATTTCCCTTCGTCGGTGTCGGCGTGGATTGTTGCACACATGTCTTGACTGCCAGCCATTGCATCCATTCTAAGTTTTAGCATTAGAATGAATGAGGTGGCATTTTTGGCTCTAGAATCACATGCCTTTTCCATACGTTCGACAAAGTCCTAGGCCAAACGTTGCCACAATATCAACCAAAGAGGCTCAACATCTGCATGAGATGGGCCCAACATAGGAGTGACAGAGGCGGCCATGGGCGCCATGGACAAGGATGAGGCAAGGAAAACCATTTGAGCTTTTGCACCAAGTTTTAAACAAAATGTTGATTGAAAATAAATGTCCGTACTCCATTCTAAAACGATTCATTTAAAGTTTGCCATCGGTTTTTCAACAGATCTTACGCAGGCACGATGCCAAGGTGCGACATGGAGCTCAGAGCATCATTTTGAAGTTAAATGCGCCAGAGACCCTCTGGTGAGCCAAGAAAAACTTGATCATTTCAGTGCTGAGCGAAGCACCAGTACTTAAAGTGCATAAGCGAGGGCAAAAGTGGCAAAACCCTGTGCACAAGCAAGGGAGATTTACCGTGCACAACTGAGTGCTCGCCCGGCTCAACATGGGTCAAATGGCGTAATGTTGGCTGGGGTCGGCTTCGGCTCAATCAACACATGCCATTGATTGCAATATGTCCATAATTACTTTGAAATGTTCAATGCAAATATCAATCAGCCCGCAGCCCACCCAAGAGAAATGCGGAGAAGCCCGGCAAAAATACATGATGTTTGTCATATTGATGCATTAGATTCGCTACGCAAAACCCATGCTAAACCTATGTTGCGGCTGTATTGGTCCTTTGCTGCGCCACTAAAAAGACATTGCATTCTCGAGATCCCTACATTGAGCCCATGTTGCCCGTGTGGGGTCGATTTACCTGAAGTTATTTTTACGATTCTTTACGCTAGTCGTGCCACTTCTGCAGGATGTTGCGCCTTTTTTGGGCCTGCCTCAGGGGGCCATGTTGGGCCCAAAGATATGTTTAGGAGAGTGCGTGTTTGAGTCAGTTCTTGGCCACGCTGAGGCTTAGTCACATCGAAATTCAAGCAAAAATGCAAGCTTTTGCTCTGCAGGACCCAAAGGCATGCAATATCTGTAAGCCACAAGAAATGCGTTTGAAATTTGAAACAAGCCTTCCTTAATTTAGCTACGAGATCCCCCTTGTAATAATTGCCCTGAACCCCGGTGAGGTCATTTTATAAGCAATTTGCTTATAAAATGGGCTTATAAATGCCGATTAGCACCGTTATAAAATCAGATCATTGTAAGTGTCCATTTTCAGCGATGACCAAAATTCTGCGGTATAAAATGATAGTGCATCCTAAAATTCCAAGTTTCTGATTTTACTGGAATCCTTGATTTTGTAAACATGCATTGTTTTCTAGCATGGCCAAGAGGATGATCAAAATAGATTCATCATTTTATAAGCTGATGGCCCTGGCATTCTTTTTTTAAGAAAATGGAGTTTCATTTCAGTTTTTGCAGGCAATACTGCAAGTTTCAAGAGAAAAACACGTAAAAGCAATCATTTTTCATTATAAAATGAGAAACACATACACATGATGGTTACCCAAAAAAACTGATAAAATGACAATTGAAGCATCATATGTAGGTTGATGTATCTGGCATTTCAAAAGAAACAGAGAACGTGCTCACGTTCATAGTTTCTATATTGTTTTGAAGCTATTTTCATTGAATTGTTCGTCTTATTTTCATGACATTTCTGAAGAAATCCTGGTGCTTCACCCAAAACAATCGAAAGCACATGGTCTTTCATCGATTATACCTTATTCAATTTTATGTTGACCTTATTTTGGCAAATCTGGGTGTATATTAAAAACAATAGTGTTTACAATGTTTCGCACATCCAAGGCTTATAAAATGCTAGATGTACTCTTGGCTTATAAAATGTGTCATCACTTAAAATTTATGAAATTGTCATCTTCTAAAGAATATACTTTCTCACATATTTTCCTTATAAAATGTGTGTTCCACGCACTTCACAGAATCAACCTGAATGTCATTTTATAAGGTTAGCAGTTCCAAAGTACTACAAAATGACTATTAGTGGCATACATTGCCACTATACGCAGTTCAACCTTGAATTGTCATTCTATAACGAAAACAAATATGGAAATAAACGTTTCCAAAAAAAAGAGTTGTAAGGATTTGTCATTTTATAAACCCCTTGATAGGAAAAAAAACTACATTAAAGAAAACGGGGGTCACCCTTAAAAAATCAACATCCCACCCTTTTTTGGACAATTTATATTTTGAAAAAACATCCAATTGAAGGCGGGTGAGGTTTTATATTTTGACCCTCTTTTTGCTCACCCAGGCTGGTAGATTTCATAAGGAATATTACGAGGGGGATGCTACGAGCGTACGAGCTTCCATCCAAGCTCAAAACTCGCTCAACTTCGCCCAATTGGATGCCATTTTGCGATGAAAGTACCATCCAAGTAGGCTGGAATGACCATCGTGGGGTGGCTGTCCAAAGTCTGTATCTATATAGAAAAACTTACTTGGATAGAGACTTTGCACCACCTAAAGGAAAACATACTAGAGTTACTAGAATATAGATCGGCTTGTTGATGCTGGGTGGACCCTGTAGAATATGTTTTTACGCGTAGATTTCACGGTTTGAAGCCAGAGCCAACAATTCCTGTGCGGGACGTTGTCGTCATGAACGACCAAACTACAATCAGCCAGAAGCAAATGCGATGAAGCTGTTTGAAAGCCTCTGAATCCGCAACCCTCTTTCTCTCTCGCTTACTACTATTCACTCTTCAGTTCCAAAGTTCCATGATTCGAGGATTGAAAGCAAATGTTTGCTTGTGCGTGCAAAGTATGCAGGTAGCTAGTTGAGTCCTGGGAAGTAAAAACAGAAGGGCTTCGAAGCCCAGGTACAATGTGCACCCAGAATAAGAGTTCTAAGAGTTCAAAAGTTTTCCAAAAGTTCCAGTCCAAATGTTCCATGATTTCGAGTCCCAGGGATCCGACCATTCGAATTCTATGGGTCCACAAATCCAGCGGAATTTGAACTGGTTCAACGTTCACTTGACTTTGCGACTGCTATTTTCCTGGAACATCTTTTGCAAATGGTGATAAGGGAGGTTACTGCCCGCCTCCAGGAGGTTCAATGCAAACCGCAAAGGAAATTGCCAAAATTCTCAAAAATTGCCATTCAAGAGGCTTTAACGAGACACTGGATTTGAGTATATTTGTTTCATCTTGTTCCTGTATGTTTCCTTGATGCCAACCAAGTGCTGGACCAGCGTATGTTCGTCAGAGCAATATTCTGGCATAGTGGAAAAGACACTTTCATCTGACAAACACGCTCAGACTCTATTTACTCAAATCTGCCAATCTCATGATGAAAAAGGTTGATTTGTTGCCATTGACAATGAAAACAGATTCCAGGTAAGTTTGCCAGCAAGTCCCTCTGGAATCGCACTCAGAACCTCTCATTCTCCAGACTTGCATTGCTTCAGGTGAGCATCTTTGCTGAAAACGGCTGAAAATTGTAAAAAGCCAGGCGACCAAGAGTATCCAAGAGTCATGCGCAGTTCTCAGCTTTAGACACGGCTTTCAATGTCATCCGCGACACCGGGATTTGTCTCACAGTAACGATTTTTTACTTGGCGACACCTCGCAATTCCCAGTGTGAACATCATCACATCTCAGAATCCGCAGACATTGATCAATAATTATCAATAGAAAGCAATATGTCTGAATTTCAACTATTGAGATCCTGTGAGATTTTATGAGATCATGACAAATCCTCCAATGCTTCACCTTCCACAGAAACAGTCCATGGCTGCGCTCACTGAGCTCAACATGCAGCTGCTGCAGCAGCAGCAGCAGCAGTAGCAGCAGCAGCAGCTTGGTACCGGACAATTTCTTCCACGGCAAAGCACCTCCAGCGCCTTCAAGCTCTTCATCAATTGCCCGCTTCCAGCCTTTTCATAGGAAGTCCACGCAAGATCTGAAGATGGATCGGAAAAAGGTGTTCTTGGACTTGATTGGAGGTTGGATCAAAGGAGGCAAAAGAAGATCTTCACAAGATCCCAAGAATATGGGAAAATATTCGCAACATCTGTATACACGGCATTTGCGAGAATCCCGACGGACACAGTCATCAATGTTTTAACAAACACAAAATAGTGCGACTTCCAAAGAGGTTCTAACGTTTTGAAATGTTTCCGAAGGTCACCAAAGTCACTGGAAAGTGAATGCTACCGGCGAAATGAGTTTTCATACTGTACGGTACTGTACAAGAAGAGAAAGAAATCGCAAAGAAAAAGAACACTCAAGTTAAAGAAGTTCACGCCGACATCTATTCCCAGGCGGTAGACACACTCCAAAGAACAAAAACTCTAAAGATAGTTGAACACTCCAAGACAGGAACAAAAGACAAAAAAATACCTTCTGGAGAACAACAAGCATTCAGCCGCTTTACACAAGTACATACACACATGAATATAACAAATGATACTGTATAAATTATATATATATTAGTATACTATATTATATTATATTATATTATATTATATTATATTATATTATATTATATCATATTATATTATTAGATTATATTAGATTAGATTAGATTCGATTAGATTATATCAGATTATATTAGGTTATATTATATTACATTATATTATATTATATCTCATATAGTATAATATAATATAATACAATATAATACAAGATAATATAATATAATATAACATATTATAATATAATATAATATGATAAGATATGATACAATACAATACAATATAATATGATATGATAAAATATGATATAATTTAATATAATGTAATATAATATAGTACAATATAGTACAATATATTACAAAATAAATATAACATAATATAGTATAATATACACTCCCCAAATCGAACCTGGAACTGCAGGCTATTCCTGAGGTCCACTAACGTGACCACATTGTACAGTGTGGAGTGGATCTTGTTCCCAAGGAAGTTATGCAACTAACTTGTTTGATAAAATCACTCCAAAACTGACATGGAACCCACTGCGGGCCGGAACTGAACCCAAACTGCACCCTGAACCAGCTAACATGCAAACCCTAGAGGTTTGCCCGGAGCTAATCCCGCATATCCTTTGACATGATCAAATCCCTTCGTCGGGTTACAGTTTTTTTACTTTCCAAAACAACAAACCCTAAACTCTAAAAACCTAAAACCATAAAACCTAAAACCCTTAACCCTAAATCAAAACCCTAAATCCTGAAGACCAAAAGTCAAAATCGCTGCATATAGTCAGCGTTTTCATTCATTCTCTGGTGACACGTATATGATATTCTTTGGATGTGTTATTTGAGTGTGGGCGAACCCGGGGTTTGGAGAGTACATGCGTTCTTTATATTTCATATATTACATCTATTATACATTTTATATATAGATATATTATATGTTATATATGTTATACATGAAATATATGATAAATATGTATATATATATATAATACATTAAATATGATATTATATATAATAGTATGTAATGTTGTATATATAATATTACATATAATATCATAGAATATCATAGATCTATGATATCATAGGTATATATATATATAATATCATGGATACAGATATATATATATACTATATTGGACTATATTATACTATATTATATTGTATTATATCATATTATATTATATTGTATTATATTATATCATATCATATTATATCATATCATATCATATTATATCATATCATATCATATCATATTATATCATATTATATCATGTTATTTTATATATCTATCTATATACTATATATAATATAAAATAATATATATATATACATAGTGTATGGTATATTGTTTTATGTATCGGTACATTTGCGTACATATGTGTCCAAAGTCCATTACACTGGTATGATCGTGATGCGGATGTACTTTGCCACAGTTCTACTGAAAGATTCTCAATCTCGCATGCCTGGGAACTCTCTGGCCTGCAGCACTGCTCCCATGGAAGCAATCACAACCAAGACGGACAGCTGAAACATGCTGAAACATGCTGATTCTAGTGTAGCTGGCACAGAAATCATCCAAATCGCCGTGTGCCTTCTTCACTTCAGGCGGTTTGTGATTCTCTCCTTAAAATCGGTGGCAATGGCATTAAGGTTCTACAATTACAAGCAGTATCAGGAGGAAAAAGACTCAGGGTTGCACCATTTGCGTTTTGGTCAGCTGGCTTCGCATTTGCTTTCGATATCACTTGCCACATTGCTTCAATCCTCAACAAAAAAAGTACAGAGATCTTACGAAACGTCCAAATGGTCCACAAATTGGTCCACAAATCGTCCAGATCCCACAGAGCTAAGGCTCTAAGGCTTTTGCTTGGAATCGTCCCATACCTTCACCGAGTTCTTCACCTAGGCTTTGGAGCAAACGAGCAGAGAAACGACATAAAATGACATAAAACCAAGGAGTACATCGCGGTGCATGTGACTGTGTATATCACAGTGTATCTCCAACAAGGGCCAAAATGAGTTTGGCCTTTGCATGGACTGTGAGCCTGACAAAGTTCCCAAAAGCTTTCTGCTTGCGAGGAATGTTGTCAAATCCTGTCAAGGATGAGGAATTCATCCGCGGATTGCCCAGTGCAAAGAAGTCTTGGTCCATTGGCAAGCAACACCTACCAGAAGTTGGTAAAGCCACTGCTGTGCTAAGGCACCGAGAAGCTTTTCCAGCAGGCACCTTGCAAGTCCAGTTTTCGTGACACTTCATGACTCTTGACTTACATGAAACTTTTTGTGTGACGGCACGCGATGAGCAAAGGGCCCCTCCAAAATCTGTTGTTTCCAGTACACAAATGTTCAGACCATTTGATTTAATGGCTGCTAGCTGAGATTACGTAAGTACATACGTTAAGTATGCCGCTTGAGATGGCCCCATGGTAGCAGCCTGGTAGCCCCTTGATCCGGAGAAAAGGTTGATCCAAGAAAAAAAGGTTGCTGCAGCATCCCACTCTTTCGAATTTCTCCTATATATAGTATCTTGCCACACCCCGTGCAATCAAGAGCATCAGAATACAAGTAGCCAAATCAATTTCACTGTCAATCCCTTCAAAAAGCACGGATTCCAGGGATGGTAGATGACAGAAATCAGCAAACCCGCTTGCTGGAAACCACGTGTCAAACACTAAATCCTGCACACGTCCATTCCAAATGGTTCAGGCTATCACACCTTGCTCTCATAATTTGACTGATTGGGCTGCGACATCAAGATGGAAGCATGTTGGTCTTGAAACTCGACACTTTGTTCTCCACAAACAAAACCCAAAGTCCGTTGCCATTATTCATGTATACATACATATACTGTAATATATATATATATATGTATATATGTATATCTATATATATATATGTACGTGCATTTTGCAATCGAATTACATTGTTTTGCAGTCCGTTTCATTCCATTCCATTACATTCCATTGCATTACATTGCATTGCATCACGTGAGATCAGATTAGATTACGTTGCAGGACATTACATTAGATAACATGAAACTTAAACATCATGACATTATATCACATACATCACAAAACACAGGGATTACATAACATGACATGACATGACATGACATGATGGACTGTAACATAACATAACCTAAGGTAACATGACAGAACATGACATAATACAACATAACATAGCATGACATGACATCATATGACATTACATAAGATAACATGACATGCAATAATAATATGACGTAGCAAAAACGACATGACATACAGTACACGTGCATTATGTGTGTATATATATATATAAGTATATACAATATACTTATATATGTAGTTGTATATATAATGTGATTTTTTGTACTTATTTATAGTTATCTATATATACAATCCAATATATATATATATACATTATTAGATATATAATTCTATCTATATATATATATAAATATAATGATATATCTATAGTTTTTTAGATGCTGCTCCCAAAAAAAAATGTCCACCATTGCTGTCCTTGTTCGAAGTTGTCTAGACCATGAAAATGAAAGGAAGTAGATTGATCTTGTGTGATTCCTTCACAATATGCAGTTTGTGATTAACATTCAGTATAAGAAACAATATTCTTGCAAGAACACTATAGACTATAAGTGTGGAGAACTGAAACACATCCTTTAATGGAGCTCAGTTTTCCTTTCATTTTTCTTGTATGACTGTATGACCATTTTTTCAAGAAAATATATGACAATATTTATTTTCTTCAAGATACAGTGGTTGCCTTGAAGACAAGGTATGCTCTTAGATAACAAACAGTATTCTCACAGAAAAACACAATCTGTCGACAGATGCAACACAGTCTTTAATAAAGTTAAGCCTTATCATTTATTCCTCCATAAGGCAAGAGTTCACTTCTTCAAAAAACATGTTGCTTGTTTTGTTCAAATGTTTCATTCAGAGGGAAAGGCATGTTGCAAACATACAACCATGACCGTGTTTCTTTCAAAAAATACTGCATACACCCAAGGGTTCTACTTAATAGCAATGCTTCTTTGCATTCTTGCATGCGCTTCAATCGAATTTGCACATACTTGCACCAACACTTTCTTTAAGGGACACCATAATCGATGAAAATGGTTGCTCAAAGAATTCCATTCAAAAATCATGCTGTCCTCCTTCCATAAATTCCTTTACCTCGTTAACAAAACTTTACGCAGCTGTAAGTCTCTTCGAAAATATTTTAACATTCCTTTCAAAGAAATGACGCACTCCTTCATAACTTTGCACAGCTGTAAGTCTTTTTCAACATAATTTTGTATTCCTCTCAAAAATATGCTGCACTTCTTCATGACATTGAACAGCTGCAAGTCTCTTTGAAAAAATATATCCCTTTCAAGCATATGCTGCACCCCTTCGTTACTTTGCACAGCTGTGTTCGCTTTGAAAATAACCTTATGTATGTATGTATGTATGTATGTACGTATGTATGTACGTACGTACGTACGTATGTATGTATGTACATATTTGTGTATATATATATATACGTATGTATATATATATACACACATATTCCTTTCTTGCTACACTCCTTGATATGAGGGGACTGTACAAAACTAGGTCGCTTTATGCAAGGACTGATACCTCTTTATGCAAGTAATGTCATTTTAATTGAAAAATACTGCTGCAAAAGGCCTATATTGGAGGATTTGGCTTTGAAAACAAACTTCCAAGATCATGCTGAAACTTGGTTGCTTATTACATGTCCTGGCTTTGTTGCAATCATTTTTTCCCATGGTTTGAGTAGAATAACTTTCTGGGATGGAGCTCAAGCCATGAGAAAAGTAATTAAAAAATGCGCACCTGGATGATGTCTATGAGAGGTGACCGAGTAGACATGGTGTCTGATTTTTTCAATAATTCTGGCACTGTTTGGGAATTATAGGAGAAACATCAAAAAAAATCGATGGGGGTCCATGAGTGGATGGGAAGCTGATCCTTACTTGTTCCATAGCTGTCCCCTTCTTGACATCTGGATATTATACAACTACCTCCTTAGCTGTTGTACTCAATACTTCCAATTTTCTTGAAAATTTAGACTCTTGGGAAATACAATACAACCAAAACCTCGAGAAAACCAAAAAAATAAAAAGAAAACTTTTCAGAGAATGTTTGGTGTGAGGCGCATGTTTCATGTTTGTTTGTTTTTTGGTTTTACAGTACCTCAGTTTTTTTGGTTGTTTTTGGTTTTGCCCCCTCAAAACCAAAACAACTCAAGGTTTTTTTGGTTTTTCGGGTTTTTCGATGCTTGTGACCTTAGTTCCTTCATGGCTATGCAATAAAAAAAACTTTGTTTTTTTAGTTTTTCACCATTTCAAGACTATCATTTATCCAAAAAAAATGATTTCTTTGGTTTTTAAGGTCAAGACCAAAAAAACGAAAAAACTGATGTAAAACCAAAAAACAAACAAGAGCCTCAGACCAAACATTCTCTGAAAAGTTTTGTTTTTTTGGTTTTTTTGGTTTTCTCAAGGTTTTGGTTGTATGTTATAATGCACATCCACATCCTGTAAGAGTAGCAGCAGTAGGTTCAGCAGATAGTCCATTACTCTGGGCTGGACTGGCAACTCGAGAAAACCAAAAAAACAAAAAAAACACTTTCAGAGAATGTTTGGTCTGAGGCTCATGTTTGTGTTTTTTTGTTTTACCTCAGAATTTTGTTTTTTGGTCTTGACCTCTAAAAAACCAAAAAACTCAAGGTTTTTTTGATAAATTGATAGTCTTGAAATGGTGACAAAACCCGCAAAACTCAAGGTTTTTTTTGGTTTTTCTATGCTTGTGACCTTACTTTCTTCATGGTGATGCAATGAAAAAATCAAAAAAAAGAAAACCTTGAGTTTTTTCAATTGTTCACCACACCAGTTTAAGATTACTAATTTATCCAAAAAACAGACAAAATGTTTTTGAGGTCAAAACCAAAAAAACTGAAGCAAAACCAAAGAAAACAAACATGAGCCTCAGACCAAACATTCTCTGAAAAGTTTTGTTTTTGTTTTTTTGGTTATCTCGAGGTTTTGACTGCCAGGCATATCGCATCTTTCAAGAGCAGCAGCAATAAGTTCAGCAAATATTCGATTATTCTGGCCTGGACTGATAAGCAAGACACACACATATATATATATACATATATACATATATACATATATACATATTTACATGTATATATATATCCATATATATATATATCCATATATATATAGCCATATATATATATCCATATATATATATATAGCCATATATATATATATCCATATATATATATAAATCCAAAAATATACATGTATATGTGTACATATACATACATATATATACATATACATACAAAGATATATATACATATGTATACATATGTATACATTTAAATACATATATATATATATATTTATTTACATATGTATACATATATACATATATATATATATACATTTAAATACATAAATATATTTCCTTGTATATATATATATGTACATATATACATATATTTACAAATATAGATGTATTTACATATAAAAACACATCTACATGTATTTACATGTATTTACATATATATATATATATATACGTATTTATTTATATATAGATACATATACATATATAAACATATGTAAATATATCTACATATATATATATATATGCATATATATATACATATGTACATTTATACACATATATAATCTATATGTACATAAAGCATTTCCACACAATACCAGACGAAAAATATACATTCATGACACCCCCACTCAATACCAAACCATCAAATTAACACGAAAAAGGTGGACATTTGGGGGTCCATATATATATATATACATATATATATACATATATATATATATACATATTTATATATATATATATATATGGTCAAGGCTTGGGGTTCGCCCGAGCTTGGAGGAACCCTTGGTCTTGACATGTAAAATACAAGTGTAGCATACAGGTATACACAAGGGTGGGGGGGGATGGGGGCGGGTGTAACAATGTCATTTTTGTTGAGTAAGAGAAGAAGATGCTGCAGTGGTAATCTGCGTTGTGGTATACAGAAGGGGGGTGGGGCTAAGGGTTGTAATAACGTCATGTTGTTACGTTGAAGATGTTGCGACGTTGAAGATGTTGTTAGGTTGAAGATGTTGTTACGTTGAAGATGTTGTTACGTTGAAAATGTTGTTACGTTGAAGATGTTGCTACGTTGAAGATGTTGTTACGTTGAAGATGTTATTACGTTGAAGACGTTGTTACGTTGACAACGTCGCCGAAAGCCTCGTGAAAGTTGCGAAACACCAACCAAGAAGACTGGGGCAGTTGGGTGGAGCCAAAGACTCTTTGGAACACCGTAAGATTTTGTCCGCATTTTATATTCACAGAAATCCTGGTTTTCAGTGTGTCCTTGCAGCTTTACGGTGTCACCGTCACAAAGTGAATGGTGCTTTGCTTCCTGCTAAGAGCTTCAAGACGGCGTTGTGGACCTGCTGAGAAAAAAGACAATGTGCATTTCACCCATGGTTCTCCAATGAATTATGGCATTTTGCCCTCTTCAAAAAATAATGACAAAATCTATGAATGCTCATTTACAGTGGTTTTAACAACCAACCCCTTGAACATCTTTAAAAAAAAATCATCAACTTCCTAAATTTCATTCCAACATACCTGGAACATGTTGTCCGCGATATGGAGGTCTTCCCTGAAATGTCCAATTCATGGAGAACCACGGAATGCTGTAAAATACAGTAAAAAAAGAAATGACATTTTCTCAGAAAGAATAACTTGCACCTGCATCGCGGTCCGGGGAACCACAAGCCTTCACCCTATGTATATATATATATATATTACCCCCCAAAAAAAAACACTACCTTTTTGCGATTTTTACTGCTATTTACCTTGTTTTTTTTGCATATTTTCAGGGGATATTTTTTTTGAGTTTTTTTAGAAGAAATTTGGACATAGTTTCGAGGGATAGTACCATATGTATATATATTCATATAATTGTAAGCTATATGTTTAAGATGCCTGGTGGGTAGTAGCCGAATAAAAGTCATATTATGTATGGCTATGTGATGATAGCCAACTGGACTTTGTTAAAAAACAATATGGGAGGAATAAAACCAAAAACCAAAAAAACAAAAAACCAAACAGAATCCTTGACTGAAGTCAAAAGTTTTGGTTTTTTGGTGTTCCTTGAGTTTTTTTTGTTTTCTTGATTTTTGCATGTAAAAGTTGGTTTTTCATCAAAAACCAAAATTTTCTTGAGTTGTTTTGTTTTTTCAGCCAAAAACCAAAATTCCCTTGATTTTTTTTGGTTTTTCAAGACCAACACTGGAAAAACCAAAAAAAACTTAAGGGAATTGTGGTTTTTGGCTGAAAAAACAAAAAACTCAAGGAAAATTTTGGTTGTTGATGAAAAACCAACTTTTACATGCAAAAATCAAGAAAACCAAAAAAACACAAAAACCCAAGGAAATCCAAGAAACAAAACTTTTGACTTCAGTCAAGGATTCTGTTTGGTTTTTTGGTTTTTTGGTTTTTGGTTTTGGTTTTTGCTTTTTCTTCTGATTCAACAGTGTGAGAAAAAACTTTTTGGATCCCAAGCCCTAAGTCTTGATGAGGGAAGTCTGGAGGGATGAGATGGATCCAAAACGTTTTTTCTCAAAATCTTGAATCTTGAATCCAGTAACATTTGTAAAGTTTGCACAGTTTTAGGAATATGATGTACAGATTGGTTCATCACCCAGGAAGTTACTTAAGACCATGGGAAGAAATGCAACACAGCCAGGACTTGAAAATAGAATAAGCAAATCAGTTTCAGCATGGNCAGGAAGTTACTTAAGACCATGGGAAGAAATGCAACACAGCCAGGACTTGAAAATAGAATAAGCAAATCAGTTTCAGCATGGACTTTGAGGTTGTTTTTGAAAGCAAAATCCTCCACTATATGCCTTACACAGCAATAATGACATTCCTTGCATAAAGTGGCATCAGTTTGTACAGACCCCTTATATAAAGGAGTGCAGCACTTCTTTGAAAGGAATATAGGATTATTTTCAAAGAGGATTGCAGCTGTGCAAAGTTACAAATGAGCGCACCATTTCTTCAAAAGGAACGTCAAGCTATTTACAAAGAGACGTACAGTTGTGCAAAGTTCGTTTCAAGAGGTCAAGGAATCTATGGAAGGAGCTTTGAAAACATGTTGGTGCAAGTATGGGCAAAGCTTCCTTCACAAGGGGGTGAACCATTTGATTGAAAAGCATGCAATANAATCTATGGAAGGAGCTTTGAAAACATGTTGGTGCAAGTATGGGCAAAGCTTCCTTCACAAGGGGGTGAACCATTTGATTGAAAAGCATGCAATAATACGAAGAAGTATACATAGCATTGCTATTAAATAGAGCCCTCCAATGTATCTAGTATGTTTGAAAGAAAAAGAAAAAGAAAAAGGTCATGGTTGTATCTGTGCAATACACCAATGGTATATTACATATATTTCAAATGATATACTAAAAGTATATGACATTGTATATATATATATGTATACATGTATACTTCAAAAACATTTCAAAAGGAGTATCAAAGGATACCATAGATATATTAAAGGTATGATACAGGTATATTGAAATAGATATATATATATATACATATATATATTTATATATATTCAAGGTATTCTCTTGGTTTGTTAAATGGCATACCAAAGGTATATTGAATGGTATATTAAAGGATATTAAAGGTATATGTGTTGAAGGTATCTTCAAGGTATACTAAAGGGTGTTTGAAAGGCCAAGTAAATGATACATCAAAGGTAGATTCTTGGAATATTAAATGGTATACTAAAGGTATATCAAATAATATATCAAAGGCAAATTACTGTACCGGTGTATCAGACGGCATTTAAAAGGTATAGTAAAAGTATCCTAAAGGTGTATGAAAGGCAAGAACATATGCAATAAATTCATATTTAAAGTTATAGTAAAGGTATGTTATCCAAACAACAAGCATACTATAGTACCAATGCCAATCCTNGAAAGGCAAGAACATATGCAATAAATTCATATTTAAAGTTATAGTAAAGGTATGTTATCCAAACAACAAGCATACTATAGTACCAATGCCAATCCTAAACTTTACATTTAGCATCAACGCTGTGCCCATTCTTTGCATGTTTGAATATCAACCATCTGCTTTGCTCAGAATATGGTGGGCAAAGATATTGCAAATAGCANTACATTTAGCATCAACGCTGTGCCCATTCTTTGCATGTTTGAATATCAACCATCTGCTTTGCTCAGAATATGGTGGGCAAAGATATTGCAAATAGCAACCAAATCTAGCATGGTATCTATAGATATCATATCACACCTCATCAATGTGAAATGCTCACAATGCTAAAATGACCTGAAATTCCAGAATCTCGCATATGACCAAAAACAACAAAACCACTGCAAAAACCAGTGTAAACCTGAAAATTTGCATTTCACCACAGCGCCGTTGCCATTTTTTGGATAACTAAATTTTGAGTATCTGCTAAGATCACAATAGAATGTTCAAAAACACTGCAAATACCAGCAAAAAATGACATCATATCTACATATATCATCTCCAACATCATCAACTTCAAATGTCCAAATCCTGAAAATAACTTCAAAAAATAAGGCATTTTTTAAGCTACAAAATATACCAAAAACACTGTAAATACCAGTCAAAATGCAAAAAAGATAGGTTTTGGAGGAGGGCCTAGCATATATATATATATACATACAGTATATATATATATATATCATATATTTATCTACATATTATATTGTTACCGACTTTCGAGAACCATGCGTTTGACTTTTCCTCGGGAGCAGCTTGCCGTTTCCCGAAATTGACCCAAGTCTAGTTCCAGGAGCTCCAGCCTGATCTGCGGAGGGATTGTTGAGCCTGAAATCGCCTTTCTGACATTGTCTACCTGAGCATGACTGTAGTGCCCCAAAACCTATTTGAGTTGCACCAAAAAAGCATGTCACTTCTGTTCTTCATCAAAATACCTGAGAACGACACCCATGCGTCTTGCTTCAACTGCCCTTTGTTGGAGCTCCTCAGGCTGCGGAAATCGTTCAGTATCATTTGTTTTCCATCAGAAAGAACTAATTTCACTGATAACTGGAAGTATTTCAATGAGGTTGAAAGTAGTTTTCCACTGTTTTCAATTTTTGAACTATCCATCTCAGCTCTCGGGGCCCAGCTCTTTTGGTTGGTATAAGTTTCCCTCGGGCCGGCCGCAGGGAAATGTACAATGTGAAGTCTAAAAGACAAACATCGGAAATCACACTAATTCAAAAGCAAAATGCCATCTGCCACTGCGATTGGTTGCACAAGGTTTCCAAAGTGCCTGGTACTTTTGAGCCTCTGAAACACAGTTGGTGTGACTTTCCCACTCATTCCAACCAAATACCTCAAAGGTTCGCTGCAACGAATTGCATGAAAGCGTCAAAGTGAAGTAACAATCCTGTCCGGTGTCAGAGTCCAAAATAGCAAATTGAGATCGCAAGTCTAAAATGATAGTCGTTCGCAAAAAATGCAAATTAGCCAAGTTCAGCACTTTGGAGCAATCAATGCAACTGACATGATGTGCTTGACAGCCTCACTTCAACGCCCAGAGTAGTTGTATAACAAACAAACGGGCAGCTGAGAATGACCTGCAACAAGAAACACCATGTTTTGTTTGCACAAGATTAAGTTGCACTGATCCACAATGACACCAAGCTGCAGACTTTGTAAATGTTTTGCCAATTTGGGTTTTTTCACCTGGCCAGCAACAAAGCATCGAAACCAATGCAACAGCCTGAATTTTTGACCCACAGGGCGCCAGAATACCAAAACCCCATCAAAAAAATATCCAATCGGTTGTTAAGTGCTACGGAAATCTGAGACACTCAAAAAAAATGTTTCTACAACAATGGAAATTTGTGTGCAAACCACGTCGGTTTCTGCAATTTTGCGACGTCCACAAAATCGTGAAACTAAACAACCAGACAGACAATTGAACAACCATGGATTTTGAATCAAGAAATGAATTTACAATACCATCAACAATTCTATTGATGTGGAAATGATTTGTGTTTGCTTTTTTGTTTGTGCAATTCAAGTAAAATTTGACCAATGGAAATGTATTGACTGGACGAACCACGTCCAGGATAGAACGTGTCCCAAATGATCTCAACATTACTTGGAAGGCACTGGTCTCAATCAGCGCACTGCTGAAATGTTTTTTCAAACGAAGTTGGGAGTGCCGTCTCATTGCACCTGCACAAATCAGAGCAAAGCATTTCTGAACAAAAACATTCATTTGTGATCTTGCGGGCCAAAAAAAGAACCTCAGGGGCAGACTTTCCACATTCGAAATACACCATGACGGAACAATTGACTGCGTGAACAAGATTTCGTTGGACTGCTTGGATTGCGCAATTTTGGTTGATTTGATTGCAAACCAATTGCATGCTGGATCAAACACAGGTGAACAACATATTGCGGATTGGACACACTGCACGATGCCTCTTACCCCGCTTTGAACCAAAAGGCCATTTCAGTTTTGTATGGTCAGCCCCTTTCTTTGCATTCCACATAGCAATTTTTTTTCCAATCAAAATGACTGGCACGTTGCAGAAACAAAAGTCCATTTCAAAGCAAACATTGCAGAAAAAATCGGTTTGGTGGTTGACATGTTTCTTCAATCTATGTCTGCACACAGCATTATGTGACATTTTTTTGTGCTAGTGCGTGTTCAAACAGCAACGCAAATGTGCTGTAAGGAAATATATGATCGAAAAAAAAACTAAGGATCAAAACGTTGCAAGCCCCGAGACGCAAACCATGAAAGTTGCAACAACAAAAAATGCGCTACACCGCTACAAATTTGCTAAGATGGTAAACGTATTCTCGATTCATAATCATCGAAGGAAGTTTGGTTCACAAACTTCCGAGTTACGGACGAATGTCCACGGGCAGTCTCGTCGTCGTCGTCGTCGTCGTCGTCGTCGTCGTCGTCGTTGTCGTCATCATCATCATCATCATCATCATCCTTACCATCATCATGTCACCAAAACACGTCTGTCAGTAGCGCGCGCGTTTGAATTCACGGGCCAAAAACTGAAGGTTTCGGGGCAGGGCGAAATTTCCGTGCTGTTGGCGGTGCGCGAATATTGTCGCGCTTGGTGAAACGCTCCTGCTATTCGCATTTGCAATTTTTTGTGACAAAATGCATTGGCACGGCTGCGCGCAGCAGAGCGTTTGTGATTTTTCAAGTTTCCTGACAAGCGAGATAGAAGCTGGAGATTGCCAAACGCATAGTAACGGCTGCGCAAAGGGTAGTTGTTCATCATAGTGCCACTCTTGTGCTGGGAGGCAGCCCAGGGCAGAACTAGCGTGGATAAGTGGCTGCACAAAAAAAAATGTAGCTGGCGGAAGAGCTGCCTCAGCGAAGAGGTCGTTACAACGAAGAAATAACCCATTCATCCATCCAGCCAGTCGATCCATCAACGCATTCATTCGTTCGTTCGTTCATGTGTTCATTCGTTCATTCGATCATTCAGTGACTCCTTGATTCAGTGGTTCATTCGCTCAATGTCTAATTCTCCATGTCATTGTGATGTCATCACGGAATCGTGAGTCCCGCTCCGCGCAGATAGATTCGATAGATGCATCAACAGATACATGGATGAATACATGACGCACAGACATAGACAAACTGATTATCTAAGGAAGCTTAGTTAGAAAATTTCCCGGTTGCGGACGATTGTCATGGGTAGCATTCCCACCATCATGTCAACCACATCATCATTTCAGCCACATCATCATGACAACCAAATGATCATGTCAACCGCATGATCATGTCAACCACGCATCACCAAACAGTTGGGAGGTGAAGTGTAACAGTGTAACAATTCGGGAACATGTAAATTCACGGGTGAAAAACAAAACCCTGTGTTTTTTCCAGGTAAAATGGTTTCCATGGGCGTTGAAGGACGGTCTCTGTTTCCGCGGGTGCGGGGCTCGATGTGCGAAAGCCGCCTGTAGCGGGCGTTCGGTTTCACATAAAGCCACGAAGAACTTGCCGTTACAGAGCACGTTTGGAAGATGAGGTCGGCAAAATGTGCACCAGACTGTGGCGAGAGCTGGGTTTCGCATGAAAATCGGGTCTCCGAGCAGCTCGGAAAAGTCCACCGAGTAGAACTTCCGGTGAACTCCGTTCAGGAAAAGATACTAACCCACGACGCGTCCCCGCGAGCAACCCTTTAGATAGCAAGAGGGTAAACATCAGTAAGGACAGACCGGTAGCGCGTAGAGGTCAAGAGACCGGACCGCAACGCGAGCTACTTACTTACAAATACACAGTTGCAACACGTCGCGAATGCGTACTAGTTGTGTAAGTACTTCTCCCTCCCTAAACCCTCCCATTTAGTTACGCACGGGGGGAAGAAAAAACGCGCTGCTAACATCTACAAATCTAGTGGGTGAAGGAAAACCATCTATATGCAGAGGTGAGGCCATCGCCACGGTGTCTATAAACATTATATTATATCAACCACGCGGTATTTATACAAAATCAGTGTTCCTTGAAATTGCACCCCGTTCCGTGCACGTTGATATTTCACTTTCCTGTTTTTCTTTTCTTTTATTTGATCTCGAGAAACGGTTTGGCTACCACATCCTTTTGGCTGTTGATTTGCCATTGAGTGATCTGTTTGATCCTTTTCCGTATGGCTTCCGAGTCAACAAGCCCCCAAAGTATCGAGGACGGCCATACGTCTCTTACCACGGGCTCAAGGCCTTCCCAAGCTTTCTTTTTTTTGCTTCAGGTTGCTTTACTTCAAGCTTTCTTGACTTCATCTCATTGTGGAATGCTTTTGCGTGTTCCATAAACTTTGAAAGTACCTGCCATTTCTGTTCATGAGGCCCCCAACGCACCCGGGCCTTCGCATCAAATTTGTCAAATTTCAAATTAGTCAGATCGTCCGCCAGCTGATTGTCATCACGCTTCAATCAATCAAGCATCAAAGAACACTTGCCAAGCCTCAGGGTCTCGGCCAACTCCATCACAAAAATAGTCAAGGGAAACTTCGTACTCATCCACTTTGATACCGCAAAAGTGTTGCCCAAGTTGTCAGTCTTACCCCGGAGCCAGCATGTAGCGCTGATGTGGCTACTACCCTGAGGCATCCATAGCTGCACAGCTGCAAGGGTTGTCAGTAGTTCTAGAGTTGCAATGACCCGTTTGGGGTCCTTCTTGTATATACTGCAACCAGTCGGCCCAGTCGACCGTAGTCTCTTCCGAGAACCATTGTAAGATTCTGCCATTGCTGTCCTGCTTGTATCCACCGATCCAAGCCCCAGTATCTGCCGCCTTTGCATCTGTAAAAAAAAAATAATAGTTCCTCCTTTATCCCATGCTTGTCTTCCAGCGGTGGGGGGTCCTGCAATTGCCCCCCCTCTTCAAACCTCATGGCCAGATAAAGGAGTAAAGCACGCAACATTGCAGGTATTTGCATGCACCCCTTCTTGTTTCGGATGGCGGCTGCCCATGTGTAGAGTGGACCCAAAAAAGGTCTCTCCCATATAAGTTCCAGCGCTGCAAATCCCAGTCGTCCCAGGCCTTGCTCGAAGGCTCTTGCTGTGGTATTGCCCTTTGATGCCAACTCTAGCACCAAGCGGCCCATCCAAGTCGCCCTGCTTGGCGAAAGACCAATACTGTAAGTGGGGTAGTCTGAAAACAGTCCTATCCACTCCACACGCAATCCTCCTCGTTGTTTCGCCCACTTAAATGGGAAACCCAGGACAGAAAGGAATAAGAAACTAAGGGTGATGCCGCGCCTTCCACCAGAGTCTGCTGCCAGCGCCTCAAGGTCGTCCGCAAATATCAAAAGTTCCACCGGCATCTCCGGACCCAGCAGTTCATGGACCAGTCTCACGCCTGCACCTGCTACCCTCGACCACCAGTATGAAGCGCATGCCAGCCCAAAAGTACCAACCCGGTTTATATATGTCTATATATATATATACTCATCGTCTTCAGTGATGCGACATGCCAAGTCCACGCTCATCCGGTGAATGCAGAAACCTTCTGCGCGCTTTGCTGATGTCCCCAACCAAGCTAAAGACCGAGCACCTCTTCTGTTTGAAGTATGCCAAAAGGTATTGCTTCTCACGAGCACTTGGACTACGAACTTTGTTTTTGCAGCGAATCCTGTTGTTCACCTTGGTCCCGTGTGTGGCATCGTGGATGATTCTGCGCTTTCCCTGGTGGTTCTCTTCCACCAGCACTGCAGGGGAGGATATAGCTATTCTATCACCATATCTTTTTTTACTTCATGTGGAAAATGAAAAGGGGAATTACCTACCGGGGAGCGCGGCGCACCTAGAAACGCGGTCCTACAAACACAAAGAAACAAATTCACAAACAACACGCAAGACAGCTGAAGCACAAGACGTTCCCACTCACATTTTGCCTCGAGAGCTTTGAAGTCCGGAGTTGGAGTTTTCTTTGAAACAGAACCTGGATCACATCTTGTGACCCAGCAAACTTGCCAGCCGTTTCATGTATCTGACCAACATACGGTCAAATTGGTGACTGAGAATCCAACGCCCCCTTAACGGGGCAAGAGCAAATCCTCCAGTCGTCTTTCAGTGCAAGCAATAGCGCACTGAGTCATTCGTAGAAATTGAAGGAGCGAAGCTCGAGTCACATTGAGGTGTCGGTAGACAGGAAGATGTGCACATCCAGCATCTTCGAGAATATCTGTAAGCTGCTCCAAGCTGTCCGAAAACTGCTGAATTTCGAACAGAATCCGGAGGAACCACTGCAGCTGCCGTAAAAGAATGACCACCTGATCTCGTGAGTGGCGTCGAGCCGCTTGTAACATATACCCCAGGGTGGGGAGAACGGAGTGAACCTGGGCGGGTTCCAAATTTCTTGACCGAGCACGGCTGCTCGAAATAAAGATTTCTTTCCCCATCTTATGGGAATAAACAAATCCCCGATCATACAGGGGCAGCTTAAACCTGGAGATTCCCCCATCATACAGGGGCAGCCTAAAGAGATAGAACCTCACAAGGAGGTGAGAAACCAAACCTCAAGAGTTCCCCATCATACGGAGGCAGCCCGAAATTCTAGATATCAACTTTTAACCCTAACCTACGCGCCGCGAAGCAACGCCACCCTCCCGGGAGAGCACCCAGCATACGCGCGTCCCAGCAGGGACGAGGACAAGAAGCAGCCCATCCTAAGGGCAGAGAAGCACCCACCCCCCCACCCCACTTTCCGTCTTACGCAAAAGCTTGTGGGGTTTCACCCAACCACGCTTTTACTTCATGTGGAAAATGAAAAGGGGAATTACCTACGGGGGAGCGCGGCGCACCTAGAAACGCGGTCCTACAAACAAAGAAACAAATTCACAAACAACACGCAAGACAGCTGAAGCACACGTTCCCACTCACATTTTGCCTCGAGAGCTTTGAAGTCCGGAGTTGGAGTTTTCTTTGAAACAGAACTTGGATCACATCTTGTGACCCAGCAAACTTGCCAGCCGTTTCATGTATCTGACCAAAATACGGTCAAATTGGTGACTGAGAATCCAGCGCCCCACCTTCAGCGAAGTCACCACTTTGTCTAAGACAACTGTTTTAACCTCTTGGAGCTTCTTTCGCCCCAGGCTGGGAGCGTTCTCTTCCGCTGACTCCAACTTCCGACCTCAGCTCTAAACTCGAGGAGTTTGTCCATCATGTTCCAGTCCAGCTCCGACCATTTGATAGGGCAACGCCGGTCCATATCGAAGTCCTTGACTTCCAAGTTGGTCACTCCACGCATGAAGAGGGGCTAGCAACGGTTTCACAACCACGTGAAAACCTGACTGGCGTGCACCAGGCGCCCCACGAATTCCACAAAGTCCCGATGCAGGACTACCCCATGATTTGCTTGGGCCTCCTCCGCCCAGCGGACAATCCAAGCAGTTCGCCGCTCCGAGAGTCCCACTTCGAACTTGCAGTAGTCCATGAAAAATTCCACATACTCTAAGCAGACCCCCCCTCCGAATTTTGGGCATCGAAACGGGGAGCCAAATATGATCCATGTTTTCGGCGCCATCCCCAAGGACGACGGACTGGTCAGAGTGATTTTCGACGCAACGCACATCGTCCAGGAGAACAATGGAATTACAATCCTTTTCTTTGGAATTCCCTGGACCCGACTCCAGCGCTGCAGTGATGGAGGAGACCCTTAGTTGCGGTCACAGACTTATGGTGGCGGTTGCGGCAGACATAGCACTCGATCGCTCATCGCAGGTTCAAACACCGCCCTGAAGATGAGGGGCTCTTGGGATGCCGTGTGGCCTCGAATTTTTCCTCCTCCACAAACTGTCAAACTGTGTCTCAATCTGGGCAATGTGATCTTTTCACCGACCCATAGTTTGCGTTCTCCGGCCTGTACTCGAGTCGTCATATTGACGGTGCTTAACTCTCGGCCGGAAGACCAACGGAACCCGAGGGAAAGACATAGTTGTAGCCTACCATCCGGCCATCACAGTGGTTGTCCTCCCCTGTGTCCAAAACGTCAGCGTCCTCTTCGCCCATCTTGCGGGCCGTCTGCGCCAGCGCATGAAGGAAAAAGGGCTGTCCTTTCGGTACCCAGCGGCCTCCGCCGGATCCGGCAGCAGCCGATTTCATGCACTCCGCAACTCCTCCAGCTGCCCTTCGCTGAATGGTGCCTGCACCAGCTTGCCCAAGGACAGAGCGAAAAATGCCCTCTGTGTGTCTTCCTGGTGAACTCCCTTACCAAGTTGCCCAGCTGTTGAATAAAGTCGCCAGGCGCCCCAGACTGAAATTTCTTCGAGAGGGCGGCCACCTGCCCGGTGAGCACAATGCACAGCCGTCCACAAAGCTTGAGGGTCTCTTGGCATGCCAGTTGACCGCAATCGGCATGCTCCTTCAGAGCTCCTTGCAGAAAGCGGTGGAAGGCGTCCTCCTCCAGATCTCCAGCGGCATTCGTGGAGGGTGCCCCAGACTCCTCCTCTTTTGACTTCTTCACGTGCTTGGTGTGGACACGCCTCCCCGGCAGGCGTAAGAGAACACGCCAAGCCTCAGTTGCCAGCCGCTGACACATCTCAGCAGGGTACCTGGCTGAGGGCTGGGTTTTCCAGCGCCCTCATCTTTGCCCACCACTGGTGGATGGGCTTTGGCCCCATGGCTGCAGTGGGGCGGCCGTGGCCCTTGATAAACCCCATTGTCATCCAGAACATGAAGGCCTGCATAAACCGATTGTCCAAAGTCGATGGTAGTCAGAAACCTGGTGGGCTTGGCCGACACTAGGCCCCACGCACATTAGAAGAATGCAAATGTGAAAACGTTGGGGTAAATCCACCAGACCAGCATCTAATTGATTTAAAACCCATTGCCAAACATCTTCCCGCAGCAAATCATGGCCCTCATTGCGCAAAATGTCAACTTGTAGACCCTTCAAAGTAAAATTGCCCCGCTCCGCCAGTGCAGCCAGATGGGCTCTGACATCAGCTTTTCTCTCAATACTCAATACCTGCAAAAAGATAAAGCACGTGAAACGTCCTGGTGCTGGAAGTCCCGGTACCCTCATACCAAGTGTTCCAGGTGAGACCCGCACCTGTCGACTGTCAGTGTGTGCCCGCAGCTGCAGGTGCGCTTCCTGGGGTTGTCGCTTCCTTCCCCTTTTGTTTGGGACACTGGTTCCTGCCGTGCTGGCGTGACAGGCAAAACTGGCAGACGTGAACTCGTCCGCACTGCCCGTTGCAGGAGAGGTTGGGTCGGCTGGGATGGGTTCGGGTTACGGTTCAACCCTAACCCTGAACTATGGGGGTCTCGGGGGGGGGGAACTCAGCAACTCAGCAACTAGTTAGCAACTAGTTGTAACTAATTCCGGAACTAGTTAGCAACTAGTTGTAACCAACTCTCCAACTAGTTGCAACTAGCTACAACTAACTCTCTAACCCTGGGCCCGGGGCCAGGGTTACAACTAGTTGCAACTAACTCTCTAACCCTGGGCCCGGGGCCAGGGTTACAACTAGTTACAACTAACTCTCAAACCCTGGGCCCGAGGCCAGGGTTACAACTAGTTACAACCAACTCTAACCCTGGGCCACTACTACTACTACTACTACTACTACTACTACTACTACTACTACTACTACTACTACTACTACTACTACTTCTACTACTACTACTACTACTACTACTACT